>CAUYLG010024111.1:0-19453 GCA_963573385.1 Cacajao melanocephalus
ATGGGAAGTCTGACTCTTAAGAAAACCATCATTCTCAGCAAACTGACACAAGAACAGAAAATCAAACACCGCATGTTCTCACTCATAGGCAGGTGTTGAACAATGAGAACACATGGACACAGGGAGGGGAGCATCACACACTGGGGTCTGCCAGGGGGAAACAGGGGAGGGACAGTGGGGGGTGGGGAGTTGGGGAGAGATAGCTTGGTGAGAAATGCCAGATATAGATGTGGAGGAAGGCAGCAAATCAAACTGCCATGTGTGTACCTATGCAACAATCTTGCATGGTCTTCACATGTACCCCAAAACCTAAAATGCAATAAAAAGACAAAGAAAGAAAAACAGGACTGTAAGGTATAGTTGACACTACATATGGGAATGCAGTAAAATAAATAAACCCAAAGTCAAAAGAACATAGAACTTAGTGGGCCGGGTGTGGTGGCTCATGCCTGTAATTCCAGCACTTTGGGAGGCAGAGGCAGGTGGATGACCCGAGGCCAGGAGTTTGAGACTAGCCTGGCCAACATGGTGAAATCCCATCTCTATTAAAAATATAAAAATCTGGGTGTGGTGGCACACACCTGTAATCTCAGTTAAGAGGCTGAGGCAGGAGAATCACTTGAACCTAGGAGGTGGAGGGTGCAGTGAGCCAAGAACGTGCCATGGCACTCCAGCCTGGGTGACAAGAGCAAAACACTGCCTCAATAAAAAGAACATATAACTTAGGATTTCAAAGACTAATGCACGATTTCATTTTATTTAGAAGTTTGGGCTTTGGAAATGAATCAGATTTTCAGTAAGGCCAGGTCAGTATTCTCAGAACTCTACTCATTTCTGTGGTTCTTTCCCAGAATTTACCATTTATCATTAAGAACGTTAATGTTATGGTCAAGCTTTATATATGTGTGTATATTTTTTTGAGTTGTTTATTTTCAAAAATCTAGAAATTCATTGGAATTAATATTGATCAGATTAACTACAGGTATTCAAAAATGAAAATAAAGATTTAGATTTTCAAACCAGGCTCATTTCTCTAAAGGTTTTACTAACCTTAAATTCTTTATTTAAGAATTCTGTAATGGCACGCACTTTCCTTTCAATATCAAAGTCATCCCTCATCAACATGATCTGTATTTTTAACATGATCTGTATTATCTCTCTATAGCCATGATGGATTTGTGAGGGCTCATTTATATTTTCACTCACAGTGAACATTTTGGTCTCATATTTGCAAAACAGTTGGATCAGACCAAGACCCTACCTGTGGGCATGGAATCAATTGAAACCTCAGGCCTCAACAGAGGTCATCAGCAGACTCCTAACCCAATGGGCTGACTAAGAATAAGCAGAGTTGCTGGTAAACTCATCAGTCTGAACAGTGTGCAAGAAGTGCAGGCAGTTCTTTTTAAGGTGTCAACTTGGCTTCTTAACTTTTAAAAAACCAAAACTCAAGTGCATCTGTGAGCACCATAGAGGTATGTGAGTCATAAGCTTTCATAAAATGCCATGCCTAAATTAAATCTTATCATCAGATAGTATTTATTAAACTCCCACATCCTGCATACACACAGCAGTGTGTGAGGCACATTAGCAACAGAAAACTGTATCTTCAGCTATGAAAATAGTTCCTAATAAAATGCCAAATGACTGCTGGAGGTCATAAAGATATCCTTTCACTGAGAATGTAACCACCATAAATTTCAAATAAGCTGTGGAATGGAGTAACTCCTCCCATATGGTGAAATCCTCACAGAAGTGCTTCATGTTCAATAATCCTTATCAGTAAATAGAAGACTTACATGTCATCCCATTATGCTTCCTGTGGATATGACACAGCATTCCCAGAAGAATTACTCAAGTATGGATTCACACCATTTTGCATGCTTTTAAAAGTTATTAGACAATCAGATACACAGGAAAAAGAAATGTCTGCATTTAAACTGTCAAATAACCATTTTATTTTAGACTCTATTATACTATTCATTATTTATTGCTAGTGCCTTTTGTAATTACTTCTGATAATATGTACACTAAAAAAGTTAATAAAAGCTGAACAAATAGAACATTTGAAGACAATAGCACTAAAATAACTTTTTATATCTGGAGACTGAGAATACATGCTACTGACTGAAAAAATAAAATCTTTAATCAACTGGTGTTCTGTCCACAGAATATTTAAAGAGTCTGTTTGTTTTTATATAATGTAATTGGCTTTTAAAAAAACTAAAGGATATTAATCAACCTGTTGTTTATATATCTTTTAGAAAGATCCTGAAATGATTTTAAATTTGAATGTATAATGTTCTCTCCTATTGATTTTTTTTCTACTTCTTAGTTACTTTGCTTTACAAATGTTCTAATTATATTCCAATTCCATTGTTCAATTCATCTGCAAGTACATTTAACTGCCTTTAGTGTGTGCAGCATGCTACTAGGTAATCGGGGTGCTACAGAAGCAGCAAAATAGGGTCAAAACCACAGTTTACATCTTCCAGATTAAGTTGCCTTACAGCCTAATTTCTTCCTCTTTTTCCCCAATATTAAAACTAAAACAAAAACAGTGGAAATACAGTAGAAGGAAATCATTGCTCTTATCTGATTCCTTAGCTAACATGATGCTAAATCATAAAACTATTACGCACATCTTTTAGGGTACTGCTTTTCTATTCTAGGGAGAGCCTAGGCTGTGGAAAACACTCATCCCCCGAGATGAATGAGGCTCATCGTCTTTGTCCTTTATTGTTTAGCATCTAAGATTCTCAACCACCTTAGGCAACCCACAAATAAAATCATGACTAGTCAAAAAAGGACTGTTTTTTTTTTTTTTTTGGCCATTTTAGAGGTGGGAATTTAGAGCTTAGAAAAAAATTAAATGATATGATACTTAGAAAATCCTGTGGCTGTGCCTCTAGTCCCTGTGAAAGAACTCCAGGTAAATGGCCCAGCCTGATAATGGAACCCTTTTGTACATCATTCTTTGCATTCTCTTAGATGAGGTTCAAGTTATGCCCGGCTTATGCTGCATTCTGCCTCTAATGAATAAAGCTACAGTAAAAGTGCAGAGCAATTAATTTCAGATGGTTTGCTATAAATTAATATAATGGCAAACTTGTTAATTAAGGATATAATTCCTTATCTTAAAGTAGTTCATTAAATATTTTATTTTAAGTGGCTTCTCATCGAAGAACTCCAAAGACAGTAAAATCTAAATCTATGAGATATGTTTCAAAGGCTATTCCAACTTATTAGTTATGAAGTATTACCATGCCCAGTTAGTTACATTAAAAAAATTCTCATCATTTATTTCTTGTTATAGTGAAAATACTATCTTATTAAGTCTAATAAAGAGAAAAACTGAAGATAGTACTGTCATGCAATTCACTATTGTAGTTCCAAGAATAAATGAAGTATTATATGTTTATTATATATATTCTGATGCCTTTAAAAAGTTAGTTTCTGATAAATAAATCAGCACAAAAAAGACAGAACTTACTTTTAACCACAGCAATATTGATTTACAGATGACAAATATTCCGATTTCCATTAAGACTTTGAGTATCTTCTGAAAGCTCGATTTTCCATAATTGAGAATCAGATGCAGTCTTTACATCAAGTTAAGAATCTCCTAAAGACAGTTTGCCCACCTGAGTTACCAGGTAACTCTATAGCTGAGATTTAATGGGGACAAGAGCATGATGTTATAAGTGTATGGGGTACAATGCCTCTTCTCAGTTACTCAAGAGCTGATTTACCTTAGCTTTTTTTAAAGCTTACTGTTTTTCTTCTTCCTTCTACCCTGGTTTTATCATCTCATTAATTATCTTAAACAAGCGAAGATAAAAGAAAAAGTCAAGGGACAAAAAAAGAAATGATATTCAACCCATCCTCTTCGTTTTTGACACTTTCAGAAAGGGAAATATAGTGACTAAAATGAGAATTTTAGATTATCTGAACATTTCATTCACATATGCCTTCTTTTCTCTCTTTTATGTGAATAGAGTTTATTATTTCTCCATTATTGAAAAATAGGATAAACCTGCATCCATGTTTGTGAAATACAGTATCAGATTTACAAATTTGGGCAAGTATCCGCATTATGGTAAAGAGTGTCTATCATGGACTGACAGTTCCACTTACATGAAAGAGATGCTTTAAGTAGCAGAATTAAAACATAATGCAACTGCTGAGTTAATGATGGCATGACGCTTTATTTTCCTATGGTCAAGAATATGAGTCTCTTACTAAATTGACTAACATGCTGAATTTTTTTCCCTAAAACATTCTGCATTCCACTTGTAAGAATGTGGACTTGACTCTGAATTAAAGTGTAAAAATGATTTATAATCTATACAACATTGTATAGATTATTATAATTTGGCTCTGAAGGGTTGGTTTATTTCAACCTCTGCAGTTTCAGTTGTGTTGCCTGCTATTGTAGCTGTGTCAACATGGGCAAAATTGAGAGCTGAAGTAATTAGGCAAATAATACAGGCCAAAAATATGACTGAAAAGCTATTTGGCAATTTTGCTCCACACTGATCAAAATCAGTTCAAAATAGTCCAACTCATTGTGCTTTCTTCTCCTTAAAAGCCTTAAATAAAAGCACATGAAACCAATGAAATTAATTTTCATTTGGAATCTCATATTTATTTGCATATTCTTAATGTTCCTTTCTAAATAAACCATTATCAATGTGGATACATCAAGTCACAATAAGTCACCACTACTACAGTTGAGATTGAGGAGTGGTATGATAAAATCAACCAACAGCCAACTAACTCATAAACATCTCTCCAAGGAGACCACATGGTCAGAAGTCACTCCTCTGAATAATTTTCTTGATGATTAAACTATCATCTTTTTCTCATTAAGTGAAGAGGGAAAAACATCCAAGTAACCACTTCTATAATGCTTGACTGAATTAACATTTCAGGGGTAAACTGTTGCAATAACAGACAGAAACCTTCTTCACATATATGGCAGAGATGGTTACCTAGCCACCTATTCATGCCACCCTTCCATATTATAAGGTATTGCCGAGATGTAGTTGTCCAGCCAGCTCTCTTCTTAGGTAAGGCCATGAGAATAGCTCTTGTAAAGGTGATGAGTGCCTCCTCTAGACTGAGTTAAGGGCAGAGCATCTCAGACATTTCTCATCTTCTGACTACTGGCTGAATATCACTAGGGTCCCACAAAACCTTGAAAACCTCATATTAGAGATGGTATTAGAACCCAAACATGAAAGGTCCCTGAATCACCTTTTAAGGCCAGCTGCCTGCTGATTAGGAACGTAAATTCTAGACTTGATGTGAGTAAGAAATAAGCCTCTATTCTATTTGAGGAATTATATATTTGTGATCCCCGCCCCCCCTTTTTCTGTAGCAGCTAGAATTACTAGAGCTTAGACAAATCCTACCCCAGCATTTTGAACACGATGCCTCTTTCCTGGAAGCTTTCTTCACTATGTAATAGTGGTGATAGTTAATACTTATAAACTGCTTACCATGTGTCTTATACTGTCTAAGTAATCCTCAAGTTTCAGCTCACTCAATCCTTATAACGACCCCATGAGGCAGGTACTATTAATTATTCCCATTTCACAGATGAGAAAATTGAGGCACAGTGAGAGTAAGATTACACAGCAACAGAAATTGAACTGAAAAACAAGATGATACATTTCCAGACCAAAAATGAAACACTCTGTACTCTGGTTTTTTTTTTTTTTTTTTTGAGACGGAGTCTCACTCCATTGCCAGGCTAGAATACAGTGGCACGATCTTGGCTCACTGCAACCTCCGCCTTCTGGGTTCAAGCAATTCTCCTGCCTCAGCCTCCCAAGCAGGTGGGACTAAAGGCGTGCACTACCACGCCCAGCTAATTTTTGCATTTTTAGTAGAGATGGGATTTCACCATGTTGGCCAGGATGGTCTCGCTCTCCTGACCTTGTGATCCACCTGCCTTGGCCTCCCAAAGTACTGGGATTACAGGTGTGAGCCACTGCCCAGTCTTATACCCTGTATTTTATAGGATGAGTACATCTTCAATTCTATGTATATTTTAAGACATACTGAGGATAAGCAATAACAATTGTGAACTGGTCATCCGAATTGTTAAAAAGATCACTCACTCATACAAGAGAAAGTTGTCTCTAATAACTGAAATGAAAGAGAGAGCCATTTGAAGTCTGAATTGTTCCTTTCACAACTAGGAATAAGAAGTTTTAAATTAAGGGTAGCAGAGATAAATCAGTACATACAATATCCAATAATTTAAAAATGAAATAAATATGATTCAATTAATGTCATATTATAATCAAGTTTAGGGCATTTCTAGCACTTTCCTAGTCATTTTCTATCACTTTTTACTCTGTAGTCAAAAGTCTACCGTATCTTTGAGAATAAATATCTTGTGCCAAACATTATGATACTGCCGAGCCATTGTCTTCTCTCTTTGTTCCTGACAAGGTCCATTGCTATGGTTCGAATATGTCTCCCAAAGTTCATGTGTTGGAAACGGAAGTCCCAATGCAACACTGTTGGGAGGTGGGACCTAGTAAGAGGTGGATTAGGTCATGAGGGCCGTGCCCTCATGAATGGATTAATGTTGTTATAGTAGAACTGGGTTAGTTATTGTGATAGTGGGCTTGCTATAAGAGCAAGTTTAGCCCTATTTTGCTCTCTCATGCTCTCTTGTCCTTCTGCTTTCCACCATGCCATGATGCAGCAAAGTCCTCACCAGATGTAGGCCTCATCCTTGGACTTCCAAGCCTCTACAAACACAGGAAAAATTTTCCTCTTTATAGGTTACCTAACCTGTAGTATTCTACTATAGCAACACAAAATGGGCTAAGATATTGAAAAATAGGAACTTTGTTCAACCTAAAAGTGTTTGCTGACGAAACTTTTAGCCCTTCTCTCCATCTTATCTGTTCTCAATCGGAAGAGGCTGAGCCTTCCTCTGCTGTGTGGGGCCTTCCCTGTGGCCTGCCTCTCACCCTCTCTGATGCTGCTTTGGAGCTGCACATCACTCCTTTCCTTCATCCAGTAGGAGGCTCTGATGGGGACAAGATGAAAAATTTATTTCAGGAGGAGGCGTAAAAAATCCATTTTACCACAGTCCAGTGCTTTCTAACTCAGGTTTACAAGAAATAAAGCAACAATGTAGGCTCCAATCTGACTGGATTGGCTCAGAACTCAGAGGGAAAGGAGTGAGATTAATTGGTACTCTGAAACTCCCATATATATTCTAAATTATTTATTGAGTTATTGCTCTTAAACTAAAAATAATCCACCTGCCATCACTGAAAGCTACAACAGGCAAGCATTCATCATGGAGTGACATGTCCCTCACCTAGTTAGACTGAACATGTCAGCATGACCAAAGGTGGTCCTTCAGGCGTGGACATCTCAGTAATAAAATTCTGGCTATACTTAGAAAGAGTATGAGACTCTCTACCTTGCACTGTCTTTGGTCTGATATCATGTTATTGAGAGCAAATGGCGCATACCATCACCACAGGCATAATGAGTCATCATCTTCTCTTGGTTTAGAAGCATATTCTAAAATCTTTGGGAGTCTGCCTGCTTTTGTGTCTGATTGTGTGTCTTTCTTCTTTGCCTTTTTACCCTCAACATTTCCTCTTCTCCCAATAATAGTTACTCATCAATTGGAAATAGGCCACATTCCAGTTACTAAAGCTGCAACAAGCTACACACATACCATTTCAGCAGTCTCCTTTTAAGTGTGTGCTGACCTTGTGGCTTTGCTATTTAAATGCCCTTCTACCATGACTGGTACCTACTGCTGGCCGCTTCTTCCCTTTGGCCATTGACTTGGTGACATTCCTTCCAAGCAATCTTTTTCTGGAGTAACACTAAAGTTTATGATGGCTTCTTCAGTTCAGCTAAAGGAAGTTTTAATGCTGGGCCCTGAATCCCAGCCCTTTTGTCCCCTTTTTTCAGGAATACCTTAGGACTAAAGGGATGTCCTCGCTTTCTTGGGGAAAGAGTGGGTGTTTCATGAGATTGACACTATATTTCCAGCAAAACAGATTCACCTATTTTCCTCCATTTTCTCTCTAAGTCTTTGGAAATCAAAAATGGAGGCAAGTCAAGACAAAAAAAAAAGAAAAAGAAAGAAAAAGAAAACTCTAACATTTATTTTGTGTCTCTCCTGTGCCACGCCAGGGTGGCATGATGCAGCCTCTACATTCTCTTTAACTTCTTCTTGTACCACATTCACTCTTGTTCCCTGCATCCAATAGCAAGATATTGCTTTCCCCTGAATGTGCTGTTTTCTAATAAGCTTTTGCATGTGCTGTCCCTGCCTTAAAAAAAATGCTTTCCTTCCCCTTCTCCAGTAGCTCTTCCTCATTTGCCAGATCTTTGCTCACTTGCCAATTCCTGAAGGAAGGCTTGCTTGACTTCTTTGGCCAGGTCAATATCTCTATCACAGTTTCTCTTGGTACCACATGGCTTTGCTTTGAAGCAATCAAAATTGTGATTTTATATTTATTTTTGTGATTGTTTTAATTTCTCTCTAACTATATTGTATGTTTCATGAAAGCAGGGACCATGTATGCTTTTTCTCATCATGGTATATTATAAGCTATGTGGTGAATTAATGGATGGCTTTTATTAATTCCCATAAAATCCTGTGCTAAAGATATTTTAAGCTGTTTTCGAAAGATAAAGAAGCACTATTTGCTGGGCTAAATGATTTGTCCAAGTCATGGTAAGTGATAGAGCTTGAGACCATATCTATTTATGCATTCATCCAATATTCATTGAGTGTTCACTGCATACTTTCTTCTGTGTCAGATGCTGGAATAAAACAAATGTCATAGTTCTTTCAGGAACTCCTAGTCTAGTGAAGGAAGTTTGTAAACAAATAAGTCAAGTAAAATATTATACCAGTTAGGATGTTTGTGCAGCATACAGCAGGCATACATTTCTGTCATACGAAAGGGAGAAAGATGGTGGGCAGTTGTACTGAAAGGCAATGAATCCTAAAATACAAGTGCTTACCAAATAGATAAGGGAATTAGGGTGGAAGAAATCCTGGAAGCAAAGGGACAGAAGAACATGAGAGTGAGGGCCCTGAGAGACTAAGCAAACAGGTTGTAGATCCAAGAACATAGGTTATGTGGCTGGAGAGGGAGAATGGGGTCATGTTGGAGAGGACCTTGTATGCAATGTAAGAACTTTGGATATTATGCTATAGCAATGGTGAGTCACTGAAGGCTCTAATTAAGGGATATCTGACCTGATTTCAGAAAAGTCACTCTGCAAGTGTGGTAGACATTAGGGGCAGGGGAGATCAGAATAGGAGAGGACACAGTAGTGGTCCAGGAGAGCAGTAATAAGGACTAGGACCAGGGAAGCAGTAATAAGGGCCCTTGCAGTAGGGATGGAGAGGAGTAGATACAGGAGTTGTTTAAGAAAAAGAAAACAATAGGATTTGATACAGATTGAGTACAAAAGCTGAGAGTGAGGGAGGAGTCTGGGGTAATCCCAGAGTTTGGGGCAAGGCCAACTGGGTGGATGGTAATATAACTTTCTGTCATACGAAGGAGAGAAAGAGGTTTGGGGAGGTAGAAAATAAATTCTATTAACATTTAGGAACCCCTTAAACTGCCTGGGAAACATAGCTTAAACATGTTCACTAGGCTGGAGAAATGAATGTGAGAAACCTCAGTGTGATGTTGGTAGGTGGACCATGACCATGCACAGGTCACAGGGAGATTCTGCAGAGGGGGAAGGCAGAATTCCAAGGAACCAAATCTCCATTTCAGGCATAGACTGAGGAGCAGGAGCCAGCAAAGGGGACAAGATTCCCAACATTCTTATTCCAAACAGTAGATAATGGAAAACAAATCCTAGCATGTGAGGAAATCATATTCTCTTCCTGATACATTATATTCCTTTTCTGGGCATCTTCATGGCATTCTGGAACACTTTCACCAGGCTGCTTAGACATTATGAGAACTGGCCTGATTTTCTTTTAGAAAACTTGGCCCAGCTCTCTGCATACACATTTAAATTGTCTATATGTTCTTAGTTTTGAAATTATTGCTCATAACTAAGCTCATGGCTTTTCTTCACCCTTCCTCCAACTTCTACCCTGCAGTCTCAGTGGAGACCATTAAGGCACAGATGTTAAATGATTTAGCAAGGATGACATCACTAGTCAATAGCAGGGCAGGAACTTAAGCCCAGAATTGTCAAGTTTCCCTTGCTACATTGAAGTTCTACCAGGACTTCAAAGAAAAATCATAGATCACTCTACACTAATTGGTATTTCCTGTACATTGTGGCCTTTATTCCTCATTTTCCACTGTGCCAGGCACTGAGTGAGTGCTGAGGATAAAGGGTGAAAAGCCATGGTCCTTTTCCTAAGGAAACTCCCAGGCTAGTGGGAGGCTGACCTGTGGACAGTTAGAGGTCACTATGATTTGTGCTGTAAAAGAGGTATTTCGGGTGTCACAAAGGATAGAGAGGAGGTACTGAATTCCATCCTGAGGTTTATGGAAGGTTCTCAGGAAACACAATGCTTCTACTGAAACCTAACCTTCCTAGCATGTAGGTTAGCCACAAAAGCAAAGAAATTCAAATTAATAAATGAGGGTATATGGCATATATTAAGAAAACTTATCTTGGATTTATATCCAATTGTCATGAAATTGAAAGGATGCTAGGGGGAAGAAAACCATTTAACAGAAGAAAGCATTACCTAATTGTGCCAGTCATTCCGAGGAAATCAAAGCTGGTGGTTACCAAACTCAAGAAAAAATATGAAGCAGAATCATTTTAAGTGAATTAAGAAGCTGCAGAAAGCAAGAGCCAAGGTCTAGGACAAATCTCAGACCTCACACACCTTACCAGTTTTTTGTTTGTTTTTCCTTTTATCCTATTTAAGGCAACTTCATTTTTATTTGTTTCTTCTCACTGCTTCTCACAAATAAAGGATTGAGGAGGCTGTGGACTGCCACAACATAAGTTCATTTTGGTAGCAGTGAATCCAATTGTATCATAGAGAGCAAGGTAAATATAGGAAAGTGCGGCAATATCATTAGTTCCACAAATATTTATTCACTGCATCTGCACCTTGTAACAGCAATGGATATAATCTTAGAATTGGAGCCAGCTGTCTTGGAAAGAGGAAGGCTCCCAAATTCTGATTCCGTCTCCCCTCTCCCTGTAGTACTACCATCAGATGCCACTCCAGGGCATGGCACCTGCATAGAACGTATGTTTATCAGTATGTAATAACATGTACTAATTACATCATAATCATGAACAGATCTTTTACTTTCACCATCTTGCTTAGTACCCCAAAAACCATGTGGAACTGGTGTCTTATCCCTATTTTGCAGATAAGGAAATGGAAGTGTCTGTACGAAATTCACATGGACCAAATGTGGGCCTAGGATCCGAACCTAGGTCTCCCTGATGCCAAGCCCATGCTCCCCACCACTCAGCCAAGTCCCTTCTATTTGCTCACTGAACAAAAATCAGAGTAACATCTCTTGGCCCATTTTCTTTCTTTTAAAATAGCTTTATTGTAGAATTTAATATCTTTATAGAAACAAAAATCTTTAAAGTGTCAATCATTGACTGTTTATGTTCTACCCACTGTTCTGTTCCAATTGTTGTTGCTGAATATGCATATATGAATATAAATATATTCAGAAACAACAACTGGAACAGAACAGTAAGTGGAACATAAACTTAAAATATGGTTTGTCTAGTTCTAATTGGGATATAATTCTCAGTGTCTGCTATTTCTACTCAAAGTTACTCCAAAACCCAGCTCCATGTTCTGATATGGTTCACACCACTTGTCATTTTAATGGCCATAAAATATTTCACTCTGGCCAATACTTTTCCTTCCAAACAATCATGAATAGTTTCCATATACTTCTTCCCATATTCATATTATTATTTGTCATTGAGATGTTTACAAATGATAAGAATTCCTAAAGTAACTACAACTTAAAATTTACTTTCCTTGTATATTGAATTCCCTGGGTATTTGATTTGATTAAAATTATAAAATTATAGAAATATTTAAGTGAATAGTTAGACAAGAATTATTTCAAAAATATATTACAGTCAGCTTCTGAAATATTTCTGGAACAAAAGGTAAACATTTCATGAAGATATGATGCTATGATCTATATGTCTGTGTCTCCCCAAAGTTCATAGGTTGAAATCCTAATTCCCAAGCTGATAGTATTAGGAGGTAGGGACTTTGGGAGGTGATGAGATCATGATAAAGGCAACTTCATGAATGGGATTAGTGCCTTTTTAAATGAGACCACTGAGAGCTAGCTGGTCCCTTCTACAATGTGAGGATGCAGTGAGAAGGTTATGAATCAAGAAATCGGTCCTCACCAGACAACAAATCTGCCTTGATCTTGAACTTCCCAGCCTCTAGAACTGTGAGAAACACATTTCTGTTATTTATAAGCTATCTAGGTTATGGCATTTTGTTACAGAAGCCCAAACAGATTAAGACATATGACAGAAAAGTACATAGACTCACAGTAAAGTGGGTCATGAAGGCATTGTTACTGGAAGATAGTCAACTAGCAACACTATCTAACAAAATCTGTTGGAGAAAGAGAAAATAGATTTACATTTTAATTCTTGGTTTTGAACTTTTCTCTTACAATGAAAAGTACCTAGGAGCAAGAATTAAAGTTGAAAAGTTTAAATAACTTTCTGCCAATTTAGATAGTGCACTTTTCCCCTGGGTTAGCAATGTCAGAAACATTTTAAAGCGCCAATAAAACTTCACTGGACACAGCTGCAAGAATGGAAAGAAGTTAAGTCAGCATTTTATCCCAAGTCTCTTACCTAAATTAATTATTAAGAGCCAATAAAGAGCCAAAATGTAACTAAATGGATAAGGTAGAATAATGCTTGCTAATGATTTTCTAAGAGGCTATAATGTTTTGTTTTTCGAATCTAGGACCTGATTTATAGCTGCCCTATTGCTGCAAGAAAAGTAATGTACTTCACCAACATTTTTCCAGGTAGCTGCTGTTACTGAATAGGAGCAGTTATGTGTTGGTGCAGTTTCTCTGTTTCCTTGAGAATGACTATTTAAAGTGCTACAGGAAGGCGCTGGAGATGATAAAAGTCTACCATGCAGTCTATGTTGAGTGATCATTCTGCAGAGGCTGCAGGGGCCCTGACTATGTTGCCTCCCTACGCTGTGCTAATAAGCACTTCGCACACTTTGCTGATACCATCCCATTTACTCCCCACAACAACCTCAGAAGGAAAGCTCTATCAATCTGATTTTACAGACAAAGAAAGCAAGACAGAAAAAAAGCTAAGAAAGCTATCCAAGGACACTTAGTTAGTGGCTAAGTTTCTAATCAAATCTACATATTGGTCCCTATGTTGTGCTACACACCTACGTGCCTAAGTATATGGATTTTGGGTCAGTTCATCACAAATATCTCCCATTTTCCATTGTATGTGCAATAAAATGGACAAAAATATATGCACCAAAATTTTGGGTGGGGTGGGGAGTACAGAAGGAAGCAAGAAAGGTGCCCTGGTGAGGTCATACCCTATAAGAGAAGCAGTTGAAATGGGGTTTGGATTACATTCCTCAAGAGGCTAGGTACATTAGGCAATAATATACCACCTGAATTTTGGAAGGGGTGGAGGACAAAATAGCTGGGAAAGTGGAAAAGTGGGAGACAGAAAGAGTAGGTGAGGTGGTCAAAGTTGTATGACATGGGATTTGATTCCTCCACCACAGGCCCTCTAATTTTAAGCAGAGATTAAATTCACAAAATGCTCTAGATGTTGGTATTTCTTGTTGAGAGCAGTGATGGAGCAGCCTCTGAACTCAGAAATAAGAGATGCAATGGAAATAGCGAGAGCAAGCCTTCTGCTTTAACCTAGAACAAGGGAAAAGGGAGAGGGGTATTAGGCACTGAGGGTTCCTTTCTTTGAGGATAACACAAGGAAAAACTAAAATAACGAAGGGATGTTTTTCTCAACTGCTAGCAAAATGCACTACAGACCTCTAGGAATTAAAAGTGTAGCATACACCAAAATGTTAGTTAATAGAATTTTATAACCTTATAACTTTCCAATCTGGGGGCAAAAAAATGGTAACTGGTAGTTTAAATGCACATATTTCTGGTTTCCAGACAGGGGCATGGATCCTTACAAATACTTATTGGCTTTTTGTCATTTCTTCCTCTGCAGATTGACTCTCCATATCCTTTGCAAAGTTTCTATTAGATCATTTGTCTTTTTTATATTAGTTTCTTGGAACTCATTATATATTTTGATTCTTAATCTTGTCTTTATGTTTTAAAAATCTTGCTCACAATTACTTTTTTCAACTTTAATTATTATATATATTGCTGTACGAAAGTTTTAGTTTGTATGTGGTCAAATCTACAGATTTTTGCTGTTTGTCTTTTGGGTTTTGTGTACTGTGGGGAAAACATTACTCTAAAACTGTTCGCAAATACTTTGGGAATATGTTTTGGTATAGCCTTTTGGGAGGGAAATTCAGCAGTATTTCTTTTTGAGACTGAAAATTTAGTTTGTGAAATATGTTATTCTCTCTTTATTTGAATATTTTTGTAGAAAGAAACTATTTGCTATGTGGAAACTCATATTTGCTGCTGTGGTTATTAACTCTTGGTAGCTGAGGAGTATGTAATAATGATACTTTTGCTTCTGTAATTACCAGGGCATCTATCATAGGGAAGACAGGATGAAAAACAGGAGTGGAAGCAGGTAAACTTTTTGAACTTATTTGTCAAGCTAGGTAGTTTCATTTTTTGAATAGATATATTTTAATAACAGAACGGCCTCCTGAGCTTCTTGATAGCTTTGTCTCTAACCAAATTGATCTGTTTGTCACATTTTATTTCCAATTTAACCTGTTTTCACATATCCTACAACACTGTAGAGATGATACAGAGCTTAACTCACTGGACAAATCCTACAGTAGTTGCTTCAAGTGGAGAGAGGTCTCTGTCTTACAACTGTAAATATACTGGCTTGTGTTCCAAAAGGCTGGGTTTCAACTACTCCTAATGCTGCAGGTATTACCTTGGGAACCTTTTCCATTCACAAAATAATGTGTTTTCCAATCATTTATGTTAATCTGATTCAGGAAACTCATCAATGCTTAAGCTGTTTAATCTGAATTATTCCTGCATCATTGATTTTTATTTTTGTCTTCTTAAAAAGTCACATTTTGCATCATGTGAGTTAATGTGAGTGTCAAATAATGTAAATACATTACTAAAACCCATAAGAAAATTTACAACAAAAATAAAACTTCTCATATCTAAATGCCAAGGTAAATTTTGTCATCTGGTACTTTGTCTCTACCTGAATACATTTGTTTCTTTCCCATCTGTTTAAAAGCTTATTTAAGCAAATTAACATTTCTCCCAGAATTAATCTGGCTTGCATATCAAATGGAAAATATTTTTGCTTAAGGAAATTATACTTTATTATTTAGTATCCACCACACCCTTTATGCCATAACTATTGTTTTTTACATTAAACAGATTTTAAAAACTGCCACTGAAAAAGGTAAAACAAAAGTCATCTTGCTTAAAGTCACAAGGTTCTTAAGTGATGGAGCTGGAATTACATTCCCCCAGAGGCTGGGTGAATGAGCTTGCCTCACTCCACACCCCTGCCCTTTCGAACCTTCCATTCTCCCATGAAGATTAATACGGTGTCTGCATGTTCTCACTTACAGGCGAGTGTTGAGCAATGAGAACATGTGGACACAGAGAGGGGAGCATCATGCACTGGGGTCTGTTTTGGGGGGCTAGGGGATGGATAGTGGGAGGGAGGGTGTGGAGGGATTATGTGGGGAGAAATGTCAGGTATAGGTGATGGGAGGATGGTAGCAGCAAACCACCTTGCCACGAATGTACCTATGCAACAATCTTGCAAGATCTGCACATGTACCCTAGAATCTAAAGTACAATTAAAAAAACACTAAAAATAAATAAATAAAATACATTTTAGTCATAAGAACATGGGCACCCAAAGAGCTTCTGAACCCAGAAGAGTCATAATTATATGAGCCAGAGCTGTCATTTTACTGAAACCCTTGGGGTTACACTGGGCCAAATTCTAGGTAAAAACTGTAGCAAAGTGAATGAGTGACTTGCAGTGGTAAAGAGTAAGAAAGATAATAATGGTTACATGTGTATCATAGAAAGATTTCTAATGTATAATGGTATAAAGAACATTTACATTTAGTACATTTGAATTTTTGTAATACGGGTTTCATTTTCATAATTATTAATTTCCAGTATTTTAAATAAAATGGTGAACAAAATTTCTAGAAAAATGATTAAAAAAAGATTAATACGGTATTATTATTTGACTCTGACTCCAGGATTAGAGTCCTCACTGTTCTCCCTTAAGAGAGAGTTATCTCAGGAAGGCTTTAAAGGCTGAAACCCCATCAGTCACAAGACAATGGAGCCATCCATAAAAGCAGTTCCTTCTTCCTTCCAAAGTCTTCTCTGTGCTTTCTCATTTTGGCCACAAGGCAGATAAATTCTTTCCTTCAATCAGAAAACAGGAGGGTATAGAATGAAATCATTTAGAGGTAGAAGAGCACATCAATAGCTCATAGAAGTCTGTGTCCCAGTGAGGACCACAGGCAGCACAGAGTAGAAAAAGGGACCAGCACCTTGCTAGACATTACTAAACCACCAAGATGATTTGGTTGCAAACCTACCTCAAACAGAAGTCCAAGGAAACAGCAGAGGTTTTGCAGTCAGATAGACCTAGGTTTGAATTCAAGTGACACTATTTACTATTATGTGACTTTGGGGGCAATATTTTAAAGCCTCTATTCACTTGTAAAATGGAGTGACTGGAACCACTACATAGCACTCAGTAAGTGGCAATGACTATTAATATTACGAGTAGTAGCAGAAGTGCAAGCCTGAGCTCCTCTACCTTTCTTTTGTGAAGAAGAAAATGATACTAAATATAAAGTACCTGCAACAATGCATGGCTCATGGACACCCAATAAGTATTAGTATTATGATTGCAACTAGTAGTAGAGATTACAACTGGTCTTGGCAAGACCCTTTTCAGGTTTTTCATTTTGAAAAGGGCAGAAAGAGTTTTGAGAAAGAGTAAAAGTATAGGATAAAGAGGTAGGATGGGGAAAGAAAAAGACAAAGAGGCAAAAATGTATAACTCATGGAAAAGTTACCATCAATTGTTGTTCAAAGAATCTGATGAATATGCAAGCTAACACCTATCATTGGCGTAAAATTCTGGCCAATGATTTCACCTTTGCTGTCTGAGCAACACACCACTGTGAAAGAGAAAATATTGGCTTGCCTGGGTCTGTGTTTAGCTGCAAGAGTCATCTTGTCAGAACTTAGTAACCAAACTGCAACAGAATAAGTAATACCAAAAATACACCTTTGAAGTACCAAAAATAGTCCTAATGACTATAAAATTGAGCAATCAGAAATTATTTGAGAAAAGCAATCAAGGGACAGAAAAGTACTTAAGGAATATCTGCTATATATGTATTACTGAAGAGAAACAAACATTAAGTTCAGATGGTCTTCAGCTTACAAATCAGGAGTTTCATTTCCCAAAGTCTATTTTCAGTCACTATTTGGAACCTGAAACACATCTCCCCATCAAGAAAATTGTGTTATAAATGATGATTTGCACTGGCCCAGGAAGCCCTATGTGACTCACTATGGAGCTGAGCCGCCCTAGGAGAGCTATAGAGGTGGTGGAACAGCTGTCAAAAGCTCTGCTGCTATTGTGGGGCTCACTAGGGCTTCAATCCTTGACCTGCCTCTTACTAGATGTGGAGTCCTGGGCAAGCAACCATATCTCTATAATCTTCAGTCTACTCTTTTGTCAAATGGCCGTGAAAATAGTACCAGTCTCATAGGTCCATGTGAGGAATAACTGAGACCAGAGACATGAAATGCTTCACATAATGTTCCCTCCTCCCCCTTGCTCAGCACTTGGTCAATATTTACTAGATGGCAGTGATGTTAGTATTAGCAGCAGAAGTGCAGGCCTGATCTCTGTCTTTTTTCTATGCAGGTTTTATTTGCCAGTGTGAGGTAAGAACTAAAGAAGGCCATGAATGTGATAACATTGTGTTTCCCTCATAGGGAGAAAATGGTGGGGACCTTGTGCCAAAACTTGCCAGAATTACAATGCTGGGAGATGGGGAAGAGGCTGGTGGCAGGGCTGTTGTGTCTGGGGTCTCATGTAGACGGGATGATTTGTATAACACTTCTATATGCAAAAAGTTAAAAATTTGAACAGGACAAAAGGCATAAGATGGAAAGAAAAATGGTTCCTCTCCCTTCTGACTCCCCATCGTTCATTCTTGTGTAGTCTTCAGTAAATTCTTTTATGCATATATTAGCCTAAATTGATTTCTATACCTTTTTTCCCCTTATACCTGTGTTTAAGCCTCTTACTCTATATTGATAAGGGATTGCATGAGATGGGATCTTTCTTACCCTTCTCCCCAATAAATACATCTTTGAGCTCTTCACATGTGCAATTATTGAGCTGCCTCATTCTCTGTAATGATTCACAGGTATTTAATTGTATGAATGTACTTTGATTTTTTTAACCTGACTGATATCAGTGGACAGTTAACTTTTTCCCAGAATTTTATAACAATGCTCTTAATAAATGTCCTTGTACACAAAAATTGATTATGTATTTTGCAAGTTTATCAAGAGGGCAAATTTCCAGCAGTTGGGCTGCTAAACTAAACAGTTATGTTGGTTTATTTTTTTATTTTGAGAATTCCTGACAAATTTTCTTTTAGAAAAAGAATGCACTGATTTGCACTCCTACCAACAGCATGAGAGTTCCTGCTTCCCTTTACCTTGGCCAACACAGAATTAGCAAACATTGAAAATGTTGTAATCAGATATGCAAAAAGCAACATCTCATTGTTTTGGCATTCCTTTGATTATCAATGAGATAATCATAATATTTGTTTTTCATGTTTGTTTGCCATTTGTATATATTTTTCTACGAAGATCCTGTTAATATTTTTTGTTTAGTTCTCGATTTTTTTATTTTTTTTATTTTTGAAAGAAAGAAAAAGAGAAAAAAGAAAGAAAGAGTGAAAGAAAGAAAGAAAAAGAATGAAAGAGAGAAAGAAAGAGGAAGAGAAAGAGGGAGAGAGAACAGGATTCTTGTTCTATTGCCCAGCCTAGAATGCAGTCTAAAAATGGGTATTAAAAATCTCTTTTATGCCAATAATTGTACTTAACAATGGAGACAGGAAGGAATAAGGGATGAAAATAACAAACAAGCAGCCAACCAATATTTTATTTAAACCTGTGAAATGCTATGCAATTGCTGAGGTGTGATTTACTTCCAATTATGTGGTCACTTTTAAAATAGGTGTAATGTGATA
>CAUYLG010024113.1:0-78417 GCA_963573385.1 Cacajao melanocephalus
GCCATTGCAAAATTATAATTGAGACAATGAAAGAGATATGACCTAATCAACTCCATCTTCTTCTAAACTCCAAGCTATCTTTTTCATTCCTGGGCATAGTACAAACTAACTTTGGGAGAAACTTAGTTTATAGTTTAAAACAAAGACGATAACAGATTTTTTCCAAGACAAACCTTCTTGCCTGGGTTTTTAAAAAATTCATATGGAAAAATAAGAACCTCAATAGCCAAGGAAATAGCCAAAGAACCTCAATAGCCAAGGAAATTAAACAATTAGCCACAAGCACATATACGCCATGGACTACTATACAGCCATAAAAAAAGGATGAGTTCATGTTCTTTGGAGGGACATCAATAAAACTAGAAACGATAATTCTCAGAAAACTGACATAGGAAGAGAAAACCAAACACAGCATGTTCTCACTAAGTGGGTGTTGAATAATAATACATACAGGTAGGGGAACATCACACACTGGGGCCTGTAGGGGGTGGGGGACTAGGGGAGGGATAGCAGGGTGTAGGGAGACAGGGGAGGAATAGCATTAGGAGAAATACCTAATGTAAACAATGTGGTGGTGGATGCAGCAAACCACCATGGCACATGTATACCTATGTAACAAAGCTGCACGTTCAGCATATGTACCCCAGAACTTAAAGTATAATGATAAAAAAGAAAATTAGCCACAAGAATAGAAATTATGTTTTAGGAATCATGCAGATCCAAAGGGAGGCTATAAGATTCTGAAGCTCCCCAGTTTGCTTCTGGTGATAAAATCACTACTTTAAAACCTAAAACCAGTGCTTGAGATATTTTGTAGACCCTGCACTTGATGGATTAACTGGCACCACCAAGACTGATAAACTGGCTCATCTGATCTTGTGGGTCCCATCCAGAAACTGACTCAGCACAGGAGGACAGCTTCAACTCCCTGTGATTTCATCTCTGACCTGACCAATCCACACTCCTTGCTCACTGACTTCCCTCCACCCATCAAGCTGTCCTTAAAAACTCTGACTCCCAAATGCTCCGTGAGACTGATTTGAGTAAAAATAAAATTCTGGTCTCCCACACAGCCAGCTCTGCATGAATTATTCTTTCTGTATTGCACTTCTCCTGTCTTGATAAATCAGCTGCTCTGTCTAGGCAGCAGGCAAGGTGAACCCATTGGACAGTTACAGCCACAATGTTAATTATTTCCCTGAATGGAAGTACCTATATGATGTGATTTGAATATTTGTCCCCTCCAAATGTCATGTTGAAGTATAATCCTCATTGTGTGAGGTTAGGCCTAGTGGGAGGTATTTGGATCATGGGGATGGATCCCTCATAAATGGCTTAGCACCGTTTCCTTGGTGATAAGTGAATTCACACAAGATTTGGTTGTTTAAAGTGTGTGGTGCCTCCTCCCTCTCTTTCTTGCTCCCACTCTCACTATGTGAGACACCTGCTTTCCTTTCACATTCTTCCATGACGGTAAGCCCTCTGAGACCCTCACCAGGAGCAAATGCCAGCACAATGCTTCTTGTACTGTCTCCAGAAATGTGAGCCAATTAAACCTCTTTTCTTTATAAATTATCCAGTCTTAGGTATTTCTTTATAGCAACAAAGAATGGTGTAATACACCATACACGTTCACATCATTTTATGATCAAGGAAAGTTGTACCTTAAAGTCGTGACATATGAATTATATCATGAAAAACAAAGTGCATGCTTTGTTATTTCTTGATCTGCACACTTTTTTATTAATTAATTTATTTAAATTTATATTTTTACTTTCTAAAAGTCAGGATCTTGCTATGGTGCTCAGGTTGGTCTTGAACTTTTGTGCTCAAATGAGTCACCTGCCTCAACCTCCAACAGTGCTGAAATTACAGTTATGCACCACGCCTAGTCATGGCACACTTTTTTAAACTTAAAGTTGTGCTGGGCAAAGCTCATGAATTTGAATTTTACTCAGTCCGCAAGAACTCTGCTGGTAGAGTGAACACTTTAGAATAGAACATTAATCTCAATAAATAAGTAGCAGCCCTGACACACTTGGAAGTTGTCATCCTATCCTTACAAAAAAGACAAAGCTGAACAAACCCAAAGTAAATGACTTCTTGGAATCATCAGAGACAGGAGCTTGCAAAGCAAACCACCACACCCAAACCTGAAGAGATAAGCAAAGATAAAACTAAAAACACAGCCAAGATCTGCTTACCTGGAAGCAGGTAAGCAGTGGGAAATTCTTTTAATTGTAAAAGAATTACACTGTAATTCTTTTTTTTTTTTTTTTCAGAACCGTGCACACAAGAAGAGAATATAGTAAAATATTTGTGGAAAGAAGAAAAACTCTATGACCTTAGAATTCTATATCAGGCAGAATTATTATATAAATGTGAATGGAAAAGTCTTTCTTAAACAAACAAAACAAAATTTAGGAAAAATCTATTGCCAGCAGGTATGTCCAGCAAGAAATGTTAAAAGAAGTTCTTCAGGCAGAAACAGTCAAAGTCAGAAACTTAGATTGACATAAAGAGTGTTGAGAAGGGATACATAAAGGCTAAATAAAATAGTTTGCTTCTCATAATTTTAATTGAAAAAATGATAACTGTTTTTAAAGTAACACTAAAACGGTTACACAGTTTTGTGTGATTAAAACACATGAATAAGTGAAATGAATGACAACAGTGTTGCAATGTATGGGAGGGAAGTATTGAGACTCATCTGCTTTAAGGCAATGGCAGTATACGTGAGGAAGTATAATGTTATTTTAAAAGCAGTTTAGATTAGTTTAAAATGGCATTGAAAAACTCTATAAAAAAACTAGAAATATTAAAAAGTAATTCATATTATTGATATAACTGAATAGGGGTTAAAATGAAACTATATAATATACCCAATTAAAACCAGAGAAGGTAGAAAATATAGGAAAAAAAACAAAGAATAAATGAAATGAATGGAAAAAGTTCAAAATGTGATTGATATTAATCAAATGTATCAATACTCATTTTAGTGGCAGATAAATGGTTTGAGGATACCAATTAAGAGATAGAGATTGTGAAGAAACAAGAATTAACCATATCAACAAGTTTATCAAAAAGAAATCAATGTTAAATATAAATTCTCAAAAAGGGTAAAGAGATAAAGAAAGATATACCATGGTGATATAACCAGAATTGTGTTCCCTGCTCCCCTCATCCAAATTCATATTCTGAGGCCCATGCCCTCAATGTAATTGTATTTTAAGATAGGCTCTTTAAAGTGGTAATTGTGATTAAATGAGTTCCTAAGGTTGAGCCCTAATCCAATATGACTGGTGTCTTTTAATGAAGTGGAAGACATATCAGAGATGTACACATACAGGAAGAAAGGCCATGTGAGAAACAGTGTGAAGTTGGCCATCTGCAAGCCAAGCAAGACCTCAGCAGAATGTAAAACTGCCAGCATCTTGATCTTGGACTTCTGTACCCACCCAACAGGTTCACCTTTCCCACTGCCTGGATACAGCCGATTTATCAAAATAGGGGATTTCCAATAGAGAAAGTAATTCATGCAGAGCCAGCTGTGTGGAAAACCAGAGATTTATTATTATTCAAATCAGTCTGCACCAAAAAGCAAGGATTTGGTAGGTAGGGACCAGTGAGTCAGAACTTCTGATTGGTTAGGTCGGAGATGAAATCTAGGTAGTTGAAGCTGTCCTCCTGTGCTGAATCAATTCCTAGCTGGGGACTACAAAACCAAATAATCCAATTTATCAATCTGGGTGGTGTTGATCAAGTGCCGGGTGATCCATCAAGTGCAGGGTTTGGAAAATATCTCAAGTACTGATCTTAGATTTTACAATAGTGATGTTATCCATGGGAGCAATTTGTGGAAGGACAGAATCTTGTAGCCTCCAGCTTCATGTCTCCTAAACTATAATTTCTTATCTTGTGGCTAATCTGTTAGTCCTAAAAAGGCAGTCTAGTCAGGCAGGAAGGGGGTTTGTTTTGGGAAAAGATTATTATCTTCTCTGTTTTAAACAATAAACTAAGTTCCTCCAAAGTCAGTTTGGCCCATCACCAGGAGTGAATAGCTCAATGTTTAGAAGCAAGATGGGGTCAGCTAGGTCAGACCTCTTTCACTGTAATAACTTTCTCAGTTATCATTTTGCAATGACAATTTTAATCAGCCTCCAGAATTGTGAGAAAAGAAATCTCTATAGTTTAAACCACCCAGTTAATGGTATTTTGGTATGACAGCTCTAGCAAACTAATGTACATGCTGATGTTAACCAAAAGACAGTTGTGAAACTGTCATTGCTTCCCAAGATGAAAAGCCTTAATATAACTAAAATATAAATTGTAAAAATTGTAATATACAATTTAATAACATTTTAGTTAAATTTAAAAAATATTCTAATAAAAAGATAATTTGAATAAGATACTCAGAAAAGGTCAGAAACAATGTAAGTTTTATTAGTTAAATAGAGGGTTTCTTTTATTAGATATTAAAACAAACATTAAAGTCACACCATTCAATTAAATACAGTATTTTGATTTAAAAGACAAAGGCAAATTGATCAACTGAGCAGAGTAGCAATCTGAGAGAAAAATAAGATAGTTTTCAACTTATTGGTGAGGGAATGTGTTCTTTTTCCAGGTCCACAAGAGGGCGTAGTTTTAGGTGCAAGAACTTCCCAGCACCATGTGCCCCTCCTCTCTCTCTCCATCCTGGAGATTTAATGGTTTATGTTTGAATTTCATTGGTGAGGGAAGAAACTGAGAGTCAATCACTCCAGCAGAAGTTCTAAGGAACTCCTTTCATTGGCCTGAGGTCTTAGAGAAGGTGGGGGTTCCTCCCAGGTTAAAAGTCCCCTTCTTCCACATCCCTTCGGACTCCATGTTTGGATCCCCTTCCACAAACACTCCCTTCATGGAAGCCCTCTTTCTCTCTCCTGGATTTCCCCTCTGGAGTCCCCTTCCACACTCTCTCATGGAAGCCTGTCTTCTCCTCCTAAACTCCATCTCTCTCTATGCCCTAACATTCTTGTGGAAGCTGCTTTCCTCTCCTGGATTCCATCTTTCTGGATTCTCTCACTTGGTGTGAGAGCGTTTCTCTCTCCTTCTCCTGTTTCTCTCTCTCTCTCTCTAAATAAATCACTTTCTACAAACATTTTTGAGTCCATCATTTACTGCGCACTGCTCCTTGGTCCCTTCTCTCATTCTTGAGAGGGTAGGAGACCAAGAACCTGGAGAAACGTCCTCTCAGAGGAGCTGAGGGCACACTGAACCCCTGAATCCCAATATTATATTGGGAGAATGTTACAGGTAGTTAGGCATGAGCGGGGCAGGAGGGGGCTCTACCCACACACCGGGAAATGTCAGGCAATTATCATAATGCCTCTCTAAAAGTGATAAATTGGCAGCTGGTGGCAAGGAAAGGCCATTTCCTGGTGGTTCATACTTGTTGCACTATGGTGCTAATCAAATGCAGGTGCTAGGGAGAAGCAACTTCTCAGGCAGGAGCTTTACGAGACGAAATGATGGAGTATGACCTTCTGGTAGCACTCCACTGGAAAAGGGGACCAAGCCTCGGATGATCGTGTGTACAACTTCCTAAACATACTGTGTGTGCTCACCTACCAAGCATGGAAAGGGCAGTGCACAAGCAGGCAGCCCACCCTAAGGGAAGAATCATGGGACAGAGGTTTAAGACTGGAAATGAGCCAGCCTATAAAATCCTAGGATCAACCAATTTCCATTCACATTTACAGTATAAATTTGCCTGGTACAGAAGAGAGTTTTTTGTTTTTTGTTTTGTTTTCTCTTTCACATGAATATTTTACTATTTTATCTTCTTGTGTGCATGGTTCTAAAAAAAAAAAGTACAATGGAAATCTTATCCTTGTTTCTGTACATATATGTCCTCTGTCCCTGCACCATCTAGTACTTTTTTTAAGATTTTTCTCCTTGTCTTTGATTTTCTACAACTTTCATTTGCTATATCTAGGTATAAATGTTTGAAAATTTATCCTGCATGTGTTCTCTGAGGTTTCTGGTTAAATGCTGCACTTGTCCTTCCAGTGCCCACTTGGTCTCTCCCAAGTGTACTTTTGTTTCTCTCCTGTTCTAAAGTCCTTTGAAATAAACCTCCACTCCTGCTCTGAACCTTGCCTCAGCCTCTTTTTCTGCCTTAGGCCCCTTGCCTTCTTTCTTCTGAGGAGGGAAGAGTTGAGGTCACTACAGACCTATATGGATTCACTGCCAGTAACTCAAATCACCAGTTAGAAGAAGAGAAAAATAAAATAAAATAGATTAATACTATTGGCATTTATCCATATATGAGGCAACAAATGTAGCTCTATATCTCATAGAATAAAATATAAATATCTATATGTGATATAAATTAAAAACAAAAGCAAAAAAATAAAAATAAAAAACAAGAAGGAGTAAAGACATTGTTTTTAGAATAAGTGCAATCTAGGGATCACAGAGCACAACCTTACGGACATCAGTGGATATCTCATACATCACCAGTAGAGATGTAAAATAATGCAGCCATTCTAGAAAATAATTTGACAGTTTCTTATTGTTTTGCTTCATCTGTTCCAGCCTTGGCCACTGGGAGCTCTTTTAGTAGGCTCATATATTTGCTTGACATATCATTTTCTTTTCTTTCTTTTTTTTTTTTTTGGGCAGAGTCTCATTCACTTTGCTCAGGCTGAAGTGCAGTGGTGCAATCTCAGTTCACTGCAACCTCCACCTCCTGGGTTCATTCAATTCTCCTGCCTTAGCTTCCCAAGTCGTTGGGATTACAGTCACCACTACCACACCTGGCTGTTTTTTTTTTTTTTTTTGTATTTTTAGCAGATACAAGGTTTCACCATGTTGGCCAGGCTGGTTTCAAATTTTTGACCTCAAGTGATCCACTTGCCTCAGCCTCCCAAAGTGCTGTGATTACAGGCGTTAGTCACCACACCTGGCCGATATATCATTTTCATTATATTTTGCTCATATGTATTGCATGAGAAAATTTATAAGAAAATGGTTTCGTAATAAGACCGAAATGGCAAATTACTTAAAAATTTTTCACTTCAAAATAATTAAATCTATGTTAAAATATTTACCATAATATCCATAATTTCACCAAATGTAAGACATGCAGATGAAAACATAGATGGGCATGTAGATAGATCGATAGATAGATTGATGATAGATAGAGATCTAGATATATAAAATCTAGATATATAAAATACATAATAGTTGTGTGTGTATGTCTGTGTGTATAAAGGATACTTCTCCGATGGTAAATTATCGACTTATCATGTCAGTATTTGAAGAAGTCCTCAAGGATGGTGTGGGAGTCAAGAAAGAATAATGCTTGGTCAAAATAGGAGAATTCTTGATGTGTGTGCAGAACAGTGAAAAACTGAAGTTTCTGGATAAGGAGTAGAGCAATAGGTAAGAAGCTCAAAAAGATAATGGGAGAATAGACGTCTTGCAAGAACTTTTGCTTCTACTTTAAGTGGGAAACCTTTAAGGAGGTTGGAACAATAGTATGACATTGTAAGGCTTACATTTCTGAAAGATCTCTTTGTCCCACTTTGGATAGGATAAAATAATATGATAAGGTCAAGAGGTAACCGATTAGGCTATTGTAAAAATTCTGAGAAATTATGGTGGCTTGAGCAAAAGTAATAGAGACTTTGAGAAGTGATCAAATTCTACAAACATATTTCAAGCAGAGTCCACAGAATATATGGAGAGATTGAACATATTCAAGTAGAGTCCACAAAATATACTGAGATATTGTGTAAAGTGGAAGGGATGGGTCAAAGATGGCATTTGGGTTCCCTTTGTGCAACCAAAATAATTAAATAACTATAACCACTTAGTAAAAATGAGGAAATCTATGTCAGGTTTTAGGGGAATATGCAGAGCATCTAAGTGGAGATCTACATTCAGTCATTAGGTACACACGTATGGTGTTTACGAGAGGAGACTTGACTAAGGATGTATACCTAGGAGCTTTTACTGTGTAGATGGCATTAAATCTGATGAGATCACCAGAGAGAGAGAGAGACAGAGAGAGGGGCCCATTTAGAGTTCAGAGTTAGAATCATTTGTAGGCACCATGAAAATAGTAACAACGAGGGTTATAATATCTTATTGAAAATCTTCCTTTTCTACCTTTTACAACTATTAAATGACTCTACTTGACAGGCTGTTGTGTACTGTTTTAGAGTTGTTAGAAAATAACATACTTAGCGTGGAGAACTGCAAGCTTAAAAATATAAACATAACACATCCTTTGGGTATCTCAAGACATTATGGACCAATTCTTGTCAAAAATTATATTGCTTTTCAAAAGCTCTGTTTTATACTTGAGAGTGCTAAAAATTAGTCTTTATGCTTTTACGTGCATACCTGTTTAAAATAACAATACTTTTAGGTTGTTTATAAGAAACAAGTAGTCCTTATAGAAAAAGTGTTTCTGGGGCAGGGGGAGGAGAATTAACACTATGTGTGGAAGAATGTATTGGTAAAAGTAATTAATGTTTGGTACGTCTGTAATTATTTGTATTTTTTTCCCCCATTTTCTTTGGATACTCTTTGGCCTTTATAGGAAAGTTTGTTGTTACTTTTCTGATGGAATTTTTTCAATATTAGATCAGATGTTTAAAGAGATTTAGATTTGAGGAAATGGCCTTTTCTGTATGGCACATCTAGTTTGCATTTATATGAGCAGATCTGCAACTTTCAATCTGGTTAAACATAAAGTTCCTCTTGGAAAGAGCAAGATATTAGAACTTTCAAAATGTATTAGAAGAAAATGATTTTTATCCTATTCAGATTTTCTTATAAAAATATCAGTTTTATAAGTGAATTTCATTTATAATCCCCAACTTTTTGTCATTATATAACTCAATGATAGGGAAAGCTTTCAGAATTTCTTAAAAGAAAGAACTGTAGTTAAAAATATACATTTGTATCATCAAGCATGAAAAATAATTCAGTGGAAAACAGTCATATTCATGTATTTGTTATGATGTGAATTAAATAGCCATATAACATGTGATTATTGGTTAATTATTTTAGATCTCATGTATAAAGTTGAATTATGCATAGTTTTTGTTTTATGAGAACAATTCTAATATTTTTTAAAGCTTGGACATATTTACTTATGCATATATGTAAAAACACTGGCAAACGAAAGCAGAATGTATCCAAAAATGTATTACATAGGTAATAACCTCTTACCTATTTATATGCTTGTTCTCTTTACTTCCATCAAAATTTTCATTTTGTTTTTATTTTTAGGTTTTAATATTCTCATTCTTTATAAAATATTTATCATACACCCACATACCTTTATAAAGTTTTATCATAACATTTTCTTAGTGGCTGAGCTTTACTCTGTTGCCAAGGTTGGTGTAAAGTGGCATGATCATAGCTCACTGTAACCAAAATGTCCTGGGCTCAAGCAATCATCTGGCCCCAGCCTCCCAAGTAGCTAGGACTACAGGTACACACCACCACACTCAGCTAATTTTTAAATCTGTAGAGAAGGGAATCTCACTAGCTCTGGCTGATATCAAACTCCTGGCCTCAAGTGATTATCCCGCCTTGGTCTCAGGTAGGCCACCATACCACCCCCCATATCTGTTTCTGTCTATACATTTATCAATTTGTATTACTTGCTGAACTTTATGAAACACTCTCATATTATATTTTTATTTCTGGGGCTTGCTTTTTGACTTAATGATATGATATTAAGATGTTATTCTTAACATGGTTTATAGGTGAGATTCATTCTTTACCATGACATGATATTTCATTTCTTGACTATTACACAATTTATTGATCCATTCTTAAATCTATGATTACTTTGATTTTTTTTCTTCTCTTTCTGCTAATTGGTTCTGTAGACATTCTGCTGTGGTTATCCTAGTAATTGTGTTCTGAAATTCATGTTGAATTTGTCCTAAGTAGTAGATTGCTAGTTTATTAAGTGTGTGATGTTCAAATTTAAACACTAATGTCAAAGGCCAGAAATAGCAAAAGGAGACTAAAATTCATTATGAAGACTATATAATCTAGATAGTAAGGTATTAATATAAAAATAGATAAATAAAACAATGGAACTGAATAGATAAAGTGGTACATTCACATATGATTATCTGAATTATGAAAAACAAAGTTACAATGACAATGGAATCATCTTTTAATTAAATTGTGCTGGATACCTAGTTATCTACTGAAAAAAATTGTACTTAGAAATTTACCTCATAGCACACTCATTCTACATAAATTTTAAATCTAAATGTGAAAACCAAATGATTAAGTGCTTTGAAAAAACCAGGAGATAATATTTTCATGACCTTGGAATTTAGACAAAGATGTCTTAAACAAGAAATTTTATATCCATATTTCAAACATCAATTGTAAAATCAACAGCCAATGAAATAGAAACTTTGTATGTACACAAAAGGCCCATTCAGACACTAGAAATAATATTTTAAAAGCCAGTAATTTTATGAGAATATGTTCAAATTCATTCGTTATCAAAAAATTGCCAACTAAAACCACAATAACTTATTCCTACATATTAATCAAAACGTCATTATGTGTACCTTCTTAGGGATGGACTGCTTCTTTTGTCATTCTCTAGTACCTTTCCTTTTTCCTATAATCCATGATTAACGACAGAGTTAGTCATATGCCAGTTTTCTAACCAAAAAGATATTTTTAGCTTCTACATAGCAACAAGCTGAGCATATATCAGACATTTTCTGATGAATTGCTTTGGAAATTTCCATGATTATGAATCAGGTTTGAATTTGTCTCCTTAAACTAAGAGTTCATGCCTGGGCTGCCAAAAGACAAAGTCTTCTCATTTCTGGTTATTTTTTATATATAATAGAATAATGTTATGCCCCACATTCTTAAGTAAAAACGTGTAGGCCCCATGTTGTTTATTAGAGACTTGACAACTCTGGATTTATTGTATTATCATAGTCAAGGGGATTTTTGTTGTTATCTGTGTCGTGACTATTTTCTCAAACTATTTCCAGATAATTTTACTGGAAATACTTTTTCAAAACTGGCAATAAATTTTTGTGTAACAATTTCAATCTTTTCTAACACTCATTCTGTTCTTCGTTTAAATCAGGGATTTCAAATTACGCTCTGACAAAGTACACATAAAATTAAATGAACATCTCAGCATATTACTACTATTTCACAAAGTAAGATCAACAATATATTGATATTAATGATTATTGATGTTTTGCAATATTTCTTGGATTTTATCTGAGAAACTCCTCCCTTCAGTAGGTGATATAAATAATTATGTATATTAATTATAGAAGCAAGGATATTAATCAACAAGTCAAAGTCCTGTTAATTAGTTATAAACTAATTAATTAGTTTAGAAATTAATTTATAGATAAATATTTTATTTAGGGGGCCACAAGCCAAACACATTCTCTATTATTAGACAAACAATTTTCTTAAAAAAATTGAGAGAATGTGTGTGATAATAATTTAATATTATATAATCAAAACTTATAGTTAATAATCATGAGATTCTGTGCTTATTTATTGCAATTCACTCTGCTCTATGCAAACACGTGATAATATTTTCCTATATCTATGGTAGACTCTATGTCTTGCTACTGCATATTACTTTGTCTTATTCTTTTCTTTTAAAACGTGTTAGAATGATCATATATGACAGCATCTTTTCTTACATTTTATATTATGGTATAGTGCATTTTTAAAGCTTATATTTAGACTTTCTTTTTACTAAATTTTGGTCAAGGAGGAAATCTTTGTTACATTGAGGACAGTTCTTTCAACCACATTAATTATCCATGATATACTTTTAACAACGAAGCTTAGAGTTTTACTCTTCAGTGCCAGGTGTGGAGGTGTTCCATCAGAAATAGCATGATGCTGTTGAATACAAGATATAAAACTACAGTAAGGTTAAGATTTTCTGATCCAACAATTTGCCTTTTCTGACTGCGTGTGTGAGGCATGCTGCTTATAAAAAATATGCAGAATAAAAGCTAATGTCAGATCTCCTTGGTTTAAAAATCTTTATTATTCCTTCAGTAGACAAATGCAGTGTTTTCCTATGCATGGATTAAAAATGATCACCTTGGTGTCCTTTTCCAGCATCCATAGTTTACATATTTTAGAAAATACTCTACTAAGCAGATGACAGAATAGTAAGTAGTCTTTTTTCTCTCTTAAATTTCTATAGTGTTTTAACTTAATGTGTCTTTCACAGTAATTTTTCCCTCCCTGAAATCAGTGATTATTTGGTTATGTAATTTAAGAATGAAAAGAGATACCTCACATCACAAAGCTACAACTAGATCTTTAATTTTCTTGTGGAAATAGAGGCTTCACATCCATTTTGTAATGAAGGATTTTGTACAAAGTTGTTAGTAGCTACTGCTTGATTTCATTAAAACTTAACTTGATCAATTGCTTTCTTAGCCTGAGAAAAAATTATGTCCACTTTCTGGAATATCTAAGTCTTAAATTGGTATTTTGTCAAGTAGATATAAAAAAACAAAAAGATGAAAACGGCTATTTTTAAAAACCAATAATCTGTTTTGATACATTCATTGAAGCACAACATTTCTGTGTAAGAGGTATGAAAAAAGGTAACAATAAAACACACCATCCTTAGTTTAATATGATAATAACCTACAAAACATAGAAAGCAAACATATGTTAATATGATCAAGGTGATCACATAGTATAATGTTTCTTTATTCATATATTATTTAAATAAGTAAAGGAAATACATTATTTTAAAGACAATGTTTTAAGTTTACCTCTTAATCTTATTTTGCATTATGCAGTACTTTTTAATTCATTTTATTTTGTAGTTATGTTGCAATTTAATCAATTTGCCAAGAGATAAATAGAGATGTTTTGCAAATGACCTTGTCAAAATATTCAAGTATGCCTGATTAAGGAGTAACCAAATGAAACAGAGATTAGCAACTTTACCCTAATAACTATTTTTATTTAATTATAAGAAAATAATCTTTCTTAAGAAGGCAGTATCGAAGAAGACCTTGAAAATAAATTACATAAAATACTAATACTTTGCTTTTATCCTTGATTATAAGTCTCTCTGAACTTTTACAGCCATTATTTTAAGAACTAATGATCATGAATTGATACATTCATTAATTTATCAAGCATATATTTATGCAGCATTTATCATGTACAAAGATCCTAAACCTGGGACATTCCCATAAAATGTTAAAATGTTTAGTAGGTCTGTATTTCACAACTGTATGAAAAATAATGTATTATTAAATTCTCTCCAAATCATATTCCCTTTTCCAGCTCTGCCTCAGGATGTCTGCTGATACTTTATAATTTTTATAAATTGCTATAGTGGGCCTCATTATTATCCAAAATTCGCATACTCTCCATAAACTAGTGATGACAGAGTGGCCCTTCTGGTGCAGGCGATGTGGAGATGCAGGCTGCAATGGGAGTTAGGTGTTGCTTGGAGCTAGTGGAACCTAGAAAAGTCAGGTGTGCTGCCCCCTACTGAGTTGGTGGAGCAGGAGCCCCACACTCCTGGACTTAGCTACTGCTGCCCAACTGTGACTCTGGATCCAGGCATCACTGCCCTCTTAGAGGCCCAGGAAATCCCCTTCCCTGGCACACTCAGAAGTACCTGCTCCTGCTCCCTGGCCTCTCCCTACTCTCAGCACTTGCTCTGAGGGCACAGTGAAGTCTTGGCTCAATGTGAGAGCTGTTGCAACCTGGCTGCATATGTGCATGCTCAGGCTGGCACTGACATTTTAGGCCCCTGCCTCCTTGGCACCCTCTGGACTTTGGGCACTGACAAGCATGGGAGGGAGCCCAAGGTGGGGCTGAGGGTGGTTTTGCACAGGCCTTCAGGTGTTTCTTGGCACAAACAGCCTGGGCACCATGGATGGCATGTTTATGGTGGCAGGAGGCAGACAGGCTCCTGAGCCGAAAGGGGCAGTTCCTGGTGAAACTCCACCTTCAAACCAGGGACAGCCTGAAGCCCTGAGGCCAGCCTGCCAGTTTCAGGTAGAGTCTGTGGCCCAGAGTGAGAACTTACGGTGTTTTTTTCAGGCTAACCCATGACCACTCATGAATTAATCCACATGCACTTCCTCCCTTCTGAGCCTATCAAAACCTCAGACTCAGCCAGACTAGGACAAACTTCGGGATGCTCTGCCTACAGAAAAGAAGCTACCTACTGAGGGTCTCCTCCCTGCTGAGAGCTGGACAATCACTGGGACAACTTGCCTGTGGAAAGGAGCTACCCACTATGGGTATGCCCTCCACTGAAAGCTGGACACTCATGAGGACGACCTGCCTGTGGAAACAGTTACCCACTGTGGGTCTCCTCTCTGCTGAGAGTTGGACACTTACTGGGATGACCCGCCTGTGGAAAGGAGCTACCCACTATGGTCTCCTGAAAGCTGTTTCATCACTTAATGATGTTCCTCTCCACTTTGCTCACCCTCCAGTTGCTTGCATACCTCAATCTTCCTGGATGCAGGACAAGAACTCAGGAGCCACTGAATGACAGGACAGAAAGGGCTGTAACACAAACAGGGCTTGAACATGCTCTCCCCACCCACCTCTGCTCTCCATCTTGCCAGCAATAAGAAGGAGAGAAGACCTTTTGGAGAACCCAGACCTAGAGGATCCTCGAGCCAGGGCTGTGACATTCTCTTTAGGGCTCTGTGGTTCTGGTGTCTCCAAGTTTCTGGGAACTATCACGCTCCTCTCATCCAGCTGCAGATGCCTGTACCAGAAGCCTCATGAAGTACATCTTGTCCAGTTACAAGCTTGCACAGAGCTGGCACCTGTGCTGGCACTTGGAGCTTGCCTGCACTGCTGCAGCAGTGGCATGCCTGGCTGTGTGCAGTGGCCAGACCCTGCACTTGCTCGGTCACACACCCCTTGCCACTCTGCACCTAGCTCAACCTTGGCAGGTGTGGAATCTGGAATCTAGCTGTGGGATACATTATTTTTCATACAGTAGTGCAAGCTGAGAGCAGCCTGCTTGGCTGTGTGGGAGGAACAAGCCCAGCAGGTGTGAGCAATACTCAGGCAGAAGGCACTGCCAGTCACCAAGGTTTCCAGCTGGTGAAGCTACACTCCAAGGATCCTGCGACACTAGTATATGTTGGTATCAGCAGTAGAGGTGCTACTTTTCAGTATCATGAGTATTTCTTTCTGATGGATTACATCTCCAAATTTTTTAGGGATTACTTTTTATGCAGAACACCTGCTGCATAATCTGCTCCCACTTGACTCAACTTCATAATTTTCTAGTTTAGTCAGAAATCCTAATAAATAGCAAGAGGTAGATCCAATTTGATTGTTTTTAGATTATGTGACATTGCAAAACTATTTATTTTGGAAATTTTGACACTATTAAATTATACTAGATACTAAATATTTTACTAAATTACTATTTGAAGAGCTGCAAAGTTTTAATGGGTAGTTACTGTAAGTAATATTCTTTTTCATAAATTGATAATTTTGAAAATATTATTTTGAGCTCAGAATGACTGTTTGCTTCCTCATTTAACAGCTACAGTGTGCCTTTCTGTGCTCTCTTCTGTTTTCAAGACTGTTTAGAGCATATAAAACTCTTGTGGAAAATGACTTGTTAATCTCAGGGTACATTATGACTTATCTATTGGATAAAGCACAAAATTGAGAATATTGTTTATGTCTTTGCAAGTTTTTTTTTTTGTATGTGACCTATGTTAGAACTCAGTAGCTGATTGGAATAAATTACAGAGAAATTATTAAATCTTCAATTTGATTTTTATATATGTACATAGAATTGCAGAACTGTGTCATACCAATGATTGTCTTTCTCATAATTTTTTCAGATATATTTCCTTAAATAAAGAGAAAATTAAAATATGAAATTTAGTCATAAGATTATTTAATTTGTAGAAATATTAAATTGGGGAGATATTTAAAATATGAATGTTGCTGCCATTTTTTAGAATCACATTGCACCAAGTACTTTGATAAACACGTTGTTGAAGATGTATTAACAATTGAAATGTAATCCCCAAAAATATAACCTCCAAAAACACACATACAAATACCTATACTTAGAAACATTGAATAACTATAGTTCACTTGCAGCCAAACTTGAGCACACTTATGCTTGTCTCCAAAGATGTCTAGAAGTCTTGTATTGGCTCTTGGTCAACATAAGAATGAAATAGGATAATTTTATAGTCTTAGTCTTGACCCGGCACCAAGTTTAGAGAAAAGGTAGGTTTTTAGGTTTGAAAAAGGTTCAATACAGGAACAGCCTCTTCCCTGGTAGTGTTTTCTGATAGTAAAACACTATTGCTATCTTTCAGGACTGCTTGCTACACAAATGTTATCTGAGATAGCACTGAAACAAACACAGATACACGACTTGCAGAAATGATATGATGAAGTGTTTCCCAGCATATGTTTGCACAGTGATATTCCTACTGAGATGTGACCCCAAATTTTAGGAATTTTCTCTCCTGACTGCAGCTAAGTTCATAAGCATTACCTCATATATCATCCAAATTGAGTTAATAATGGCCCTCTGCCCAAATTTGCTCTACGCTTTGGTAAACGGGGAGAACTGTACACTACAAAAACTAATGTGCATATTAGGAAGTTGCAAGAATCATTTTTAAGTCAAATATCAAAGGTTAAGGTACAGGCATAAGAATGAAAGAGACAGTCAGGGTAGAGAATAAATAAGAGATAAGAACAGGAAACTAGGACTTGAGACTTGAGCATTGGCCCAAAATAGGTTCTGAGTCTCAGCTGCTTGCTTGACTTTGAGTATAACTTCCTGATGCGTTTCCCTTTTTGCCTAAATTAACTCAAAAACATTCTTACTTACAAATGTATATGAAAAAAGAGACAACTAAGACAAACATAGTAATGACTTTTTACACTATCATTTATCCTCAAACATTTTTGAGCTCCTTATCTGTGCTAAACAAGAGGATAGGCGCTGAGATGGGAAGACTATTTCCTCTTTCAAGTGCCTCAAAGTGTAGACGTTAATTGCAGGACAATGTGGCCAGTTCTGAGAGAGAGATGTAGTCAGATTGTATATGGAACAAAGAACAAGGATAACTAACACTAACTGGAATTGGATATTGAATTATTTCAACTCTCAGATTTAATATGTGAATTGAGCCATTTCACCAGGCATGCTTGGCCTTTGGAGTAGTTTATAATTAACTATTTCATTATAATACTAGCTTAGTATAAGAAGAATTATATATAATTCAATGTCCTTTATAGAAAGTAAAATTAACCTGAGATTAGAAAAAAGTTTAAATACTAAACCAAGAGTATATTAATTCTAACATAAGAAACTGTTTTATCATTTTACTAATTCAGTTTACACTTCCAAATTTGTTCGATCTTTATACACATTTACCGGTTTGTGCATTGAGCGATTTTTACAATTTTCCATGTCAAGCGCTTTGTCCTTCATGGAGCCAATTACCAGACTCCTGAACTATTAACAAAAGAAAATTGCTCATGGGTGTTAAACCAGGTGGTAGTGCCCTTATCTAGAGGCAAACTTAGACACTATTAAATGTGTGTCAGTGAATAGACAAAGAGTTAACTAGCATAGTTAGCAAGATGACAAGAGGAACACGTAAATTAGATTTTTTGAAGCCATTAGTGCAAGTAGCACTTGAATATCAAGTTGGAGGTGGCCGAGATCCCAGGAAACTCTTGGAAAACAGATGATGCTTGAACATTTTCTTGATTCTGCTACCTTCATATAAGTGACATTTTCTTTTCTGAGAATTACCTGTTAAGACATTTGCCTTTTTCCTATCATGTTTCTTTATATTTTTGTAATTATTTTACAAATATCTTTCAATATACTTATTAATAACCCCTTTACATTTATGTTTTACATGTATATTCTCATTGTAAATTTATTTTTAAAAATCATTTAATATCTCGTACAGAATTTTGAAAATTGAATTTAATAAAACATATTAATATTTTCCTTTATGGCTTTTGCTTTGTATTTTTATGCACATATTATTTATAAAATCTTTAATTTGAGATCTTAAAATTATGCACTAATACTTATTTAAAATGTCTTAAAACTCTAAAATGCCAACTTTTGTATAGAGGATTTCTGTAAATCTATGTCTCAGTTCTGCTCTTTTTATTCTGTTCTTTTGTCACCAAACATGACCACCCTATTACAGTGCCATAATTTTAAAGTGTAAATTAATATGTGTGAGAGAAAATTTTTTCTACATTTTTATTCTACTTAAGTTTGATGAATTATTCTTTGCTACTTATCTTCTCATGTAATTTTCACATAATGCTTTAGATATGGCATATCAATTTATATAAAAAATTGGGATTTTAAAAACTGACATTGAATTAAATTCATATGTTAATTTGGTGAACACTAATTTTTTTACATTATTATATATATTTGGCATAAACATGGATTATTTCTCCATTTATTAAAGATGTCTTGTAGTCTTTCAATAAAGTTTTGTCATGTTTTTCATAAAACCCTGAAAATCTTTAAATATAGTTAATCTTATATATCTTTTTCTAATTTTAATTTTAAATTGTATCTTTAAAATTCACTTATTAAACTCTTCTGTTCATCGCAACATAGAAAGGGACTATATGACTATTTTAAATCTTAACATACATTATTTTGATAAAACTGAAAATAATTTTAAAGGTTTAAACAAGTTATATCTTAATATCATCAAATTCTAAATGGTGATGAAATCCACGGGTATGACATGTGGGCTCACATAAAGTATGAATATAAATCTCATAATTAAGCCCCTAATCCAGCCTGCAGGGTTTTTGTGTTTGTTGTTGTTATGGCTGTGGTTTTTTCTTTCATTTTATTTGCCTGGTATCTGTTTTACTTTTGATTTTATTTTCTGAACTGAGTTTGTACTCAACTTTTTCTAACAGTACAATGAATAATTTGTGCAGTATGTGATATATGTTTCAAATTATAACAGATATATGGCTTTAATCTAAATTATGACACTATTTTATTATTCTTTTTTAAGGTAAGGCTCTTCCACAAATCTAGTTGATCTGGTGAATGATAGAAATTAAAAACTCAGGCTTCTAGAATTCTATAAATATTCTCTTTCTGCCATTGGAATTATGTTCTGCCATATTTTCACTAAAATCTTTGCTGCTTCAAGGGTGAGACACACCATTAAAATTAAAAAGAAGTTAATTTCTTCTTTATATTTTTAAATACAGTAAATTTTAAAAACAATAAAATTTACTTTGTGTATACCAAATCAATGTTTTAACTTTGAAATTACCGTAAAAACAAACACAAATATACATATCATATACATGCATATTTGTGTATGTGTGTGTGTGTGTGTGTGTATATATACACACATAGAAATAGATTCTTTTTTATTACATCTATTGGGATTAATAAACAATGCTGATGTTGATAGATAAACCATGTAAATATTCATTTTCTGGGGTCATATATTTAGTTAAAGTGCTCTCCTTAAAATAAGCATTCATGATAAGGTAGTTGGTACATTTTTAATGCTGTACCATTTGACTATTACCGACAATTCTTTCATCAGCGTGCATTGGCAGTGCCTTGTATCTTTTGCCTTGAATGTTCAACTCTCTGGGTTATGTTGAATCATAAAGGGGCACAAATGGAACTACATCATCTCCATATTGACGCACATTGAGATGTGGGTGAAGTTAAAGTTGAAACCATGTGTTTCTGCAAGAAGCCAGATGCCCCTGTGAGAGCAGATTTATTTGTTCCTACACATGTGGGGACATTTGCAAATTCATAAATATAACACTAATTAAACTCAACACTTAAACTAAAATTATTATAGTTCAATACTGCAAATTCCAGAGCCTACAAATCAATAACTGTAATAGTCAAATTTTGACTTGAACAATGTTTTCTTAATACATTTTCATTTTAAAATCCGACTACAAAACCAAAACTTAAAAGTCAAGTAGATTTTTGTTCAATCTCAGAATGATTTTGTAGAATCATTTGTGAGACAATCAAGTTGTATATTAATATAAATGTTCAGGGTACACTATAAAACATCGAAAAGTAAGAACACATTGTACTTAGTATTTCGAGGTAATACTACTGGGATAAAAGGGAATTGGGTTTCTTACTGTTCTTGCACAGGATCCTAGTCTCTTAAGACAAAAACAAAAATGGTAAAATTAATGAATGTTTGCTGTGACTTCCCCTAGAACATTTTTACATACCATAAAGGTCAGATCTGCATTTATTTATTTAATTTTTTTCTTATTTTACGAAGGTCCAAATAATTACATCCTGGGATACGTACCTAAGTTAATGCAGAAGGTAACTGGGAGACTGGAAGATTATCTTCCTACACAGTTAAATTCCAGGGAGATATCTACTGAAAATTTCTGGGGCTCTGTGGTTCCTGAGGATATTTTATTTATTTTACATATAAAAGAACTGGAGTCAGAAAGATACCTCTTGTGGAGAGAGGGTACGGTATGGCTACCTCCTCTACCTCAATAAACAGAAAAAAATTGTTTTATCTTTTCTAGACTGTGGAGTGTTTTGCAGCTTGCCTTGGATAATTGACTAGTCTCTCATCGCATTGTCACAGGGGTAACTCCTAGGTCAAAGGGAAACAGATGCACTCATCATTTATTATATAGTATTTAAAAACAACTCTATCTCTAATCCAGAACACCTAATGGGCCCATTTAGGATAAAAGTATAAAAACACAAAATTAAAAAATCAACACAAATAAAAATTTGTGTGCAAATAATTTCAAGAAAGGGATTATAATTTATTGAGTGTCAGTCATCCAAAGATATTCAAATAGAACTTGAATAATGGTAATAATTACAAAAAATTCCCCCAATGTTTAGTATGTATGCCACGAACTGTGCCATACGTATTTACAGAACTTTTTATTGTATGTACAACAAATCTCTATTTCACAGATACAGTAATTTTTAATTTTTGGATCTAACCTGAGTTTCTAACTCCCTCAAAATATTTTAACTAAACATTTTTTTATATAGTGCACTACAGTTTGTTTCTGTACTGATATTCTGTCTCCTCTCTTTGCTAACACTTACCAAAGTTTACCATTATTTCATTAATAGGTTGATTTTTAATTGAATGTCAATATCTCCCCAAAGTAATGCAAGGTCCAATAAGTAAAAACCTTATATGACTTTTATAACATTTTATTATCAACAGCTAGCACTATGGGTTTACTCATTCTACATTCATTATCCTTTTTGAATGAATGATTATATAAACAAGACCTTCGGGTATTAAATAACTTTCTCATATTCCCACGACTATCAAGGGACAAAGCAGGAATGCAAGCCTGTCCTACTACAAAGCCTGCTTCTTATTCATTTTACAAAATGGTTTTGCCTGAATATTTTGTAATGTTGGGTTTCAAATAAGAGTACCATCTTAAACTCTTAGTTTTTTTGGCTTTCATATAGAGTCTAAATGTCTGCCTCACTTTTTCCTGGCAGTTTTTTTGTGCTAGCTATGATGCAAAAGTTTACTCATACCACCTCAGCTACTGACTTACACATTTCAAGATTTTCTCCATGGAGATAGCTAACTGGAACTTGGGAGAGAGTCTATGAGAACTGCAGTATAGTTGAAGATTTCTTCATTGGCAGTTAAGTGACAAAGTGGTAATTTACCTGTCTTCAGTTTTTTTCTTTTTCCTCTTTTAAATTTCCATTTTATTGCCATGTTTTTACTCTAAGAGAGCACAGGGGTAACATATTCTTGGTCTTAGATGTTACCTTCTCTTGGGTGTTTTCTGTTAGATTTTGCATGGTGACATGGAGTTCTGGCAGTACATGACCATGGTCCTTGGAAATATGAGAAAGTAGTACAAATACTTTGCAACTAATTAAAAAGCTGTAGTGTTGACATCTGCTTAATATAGGTAGTAATTCCAGAAGTTGATAGCAGACCACCTCTAAGCAGCAAGGGTGCAGACTCTTTAAATAATTATGATGACATGGATACAAACTTGGAGATCATCCAAATAGAGTCATAAAATGTGCTAATTGGTACTGAGGATTAGAATGAGGTAAAACCAAATTTACAACACTATTTTACATTGGAAGTAACTTTTCTACTCCAAAGACTAAAAATCCTCCTGAGTATTAGCAAAAAAAAGTTACGAGGTTTCAAGTCTTCTTGCAATTTTAAAGTATCATAGGTTGAACTCAGATTTAGTAATGTTATATAAACAGCTTTTAATTCACATATTTAGTTAACAGATAAAATGGAATAGTATCATTGTACAACAATTAATTATTTGAGAATTCTGTCTAAACAAGGAATAATGACTTATGAAAACATTTGGAAAATACATCAAAACATTGTCGTATAAACCAAGATATTAGCATAATAAATATTATAACTTTTATGTGTACATGCATACATTTTTATTTGTCTCCCATGAAAAAAAGACAAAAAGATTTCAATAGATCTATAATTAGTGAAAAACTTTCTATGTATCTTTGGGAAGACTCTATATTCTGCTGTGTTTGCTGCAGTGTCCCATACACAGCTGTTAGATCTAGTTTGTTTAGGGTGTTGTTCAACTTTTCTTTTTATTCTTGATTTTCTGCTTATTTGTTCCAACCTTTACTGACAGTGAGGTATTGAAGTCTGTATTGATTTGGAATTGTCTATTTTTTCTTCAGTTTGCTTTGTATATCTTATAATGACTATAATATTTACATGTAATATAATAATTATATTCATAATCAAAATTATTATATTTTTCTGATGGACTGATACTTTTATCATAGTGAAATTCCTTTTGTCTATCAATATTTTTTTTGAAGTCTATTTTTCTGATATTAGTAAGGCCATTCTATTCTAGTGCCCTTAAGGTTGCTGCTTGCATGATATATCTTTTTTAAAAATATTTTTTTTCCTTCTTTGATTCTAAACTATGTATTTTACCAAGAATAGAGTTGGATCTTGTTTTTTTATTTAACCTGCTGATCTGCCAATTTACACATTTTAATTTTCTATTCCAATTTAATGTTATGATTAATATCGGATATACATATACTATTTGGCATTTTTGCTTTTAATGTATCTCATATATTTTATTCTTCTGTTTTTCCTCATCTGCTTTATTTTGTATTAAGTAGACTATAATTGCATTCATATTTTAATTATATATCTAAACATTTTTACATCTCAACTTATCAAAAATACTTTAAAATTATGTTATTTATGGCCAAATATAAAAAACTGTATTACTTTATAGCTTCATTCTGATTCCCCATCCCTTTTTGCACTATTACTGTCAGAATTTTTTTTTCCAAGATGGAGTCTTGCTCTGTCACTCAGGCTGGAGCACAATGGCATAATCTAGGCTTACTGCAACCTCCACCTCGTGGGTTCAAGCAATTCTCTTGCCTCAGCCTCCCAAGTAGCTGGGATTATGGGTGTGTGCCACTATGCCCAGCTAATTTTTCTGTATTTTTAGCAGAGACAGGGTTTCACTGTGTTGACCAGGCTGGTCTCAAACTCCTGACCTCATGATCTGCTCACTTCAACCTCCCAAAGTGCTGGGATTACAGGTGTGAGCCACTGCACCTGGTTTACTGTTAGACTTTACATCTGCTTACATTACAAACCCAACAATATATTGCTGTAACAGTTATTTTATATAATCATATCCATTAAAAAGCTGAGAAATGAAAGAAGGGTAGGTACATATTGAGTGAGTTTGTTAACTTCTTTATTTACTGGTCTTTATTTTCTCTTATACATTCAAGTTACCATTTTGGATTAATTTCTTTAATCCAAGAAGGCTTTGTTTCACCCGCTTCTTTTGTGTTGTTACTCTCATACATAGTTGAATTTTGAACAACACAGGGGTTGGGGTGCCAACTCCCCGTGCAGTCAACAATCTGTGTATAATTTTTATTTCCACAAAACCTTAACTATTAATGGCCTTTTGTTGACCAAATTCTTACCAATAACATAAACATTTGCTAAACACACATTTTGTATATTATTTCCTTACAATAAAGTTAAGCTGGAGAATATAAAATGTTATTAAGAACATTATAAAGAAGAGAAAATACATTTACTATTCATTAAGTGAAAGTAGCTCATCATAAATGTCTTCATCCTTGTCATCATTAGAGGAGGAGGGATAGATTTTGCTATTTCAGGGCTGACAGGGGCTAAAAGGTGGAAAAGTCAGGAGAGGGCAAGCACACTGCTACCAGTCTTTTCACTATTTGCTTTCGTTTCAGTTTTTGTATCACAGAAGGCTCATATTATAGAAAAAGCCAAAAACAGTCTACACTAATCCAAGTCTGTTTTTCAGATTGTTCAAGGTTAATTTGTTTTCTGGCAATGTTTCTTCTGCATGGTCTTCCTCATTGTCTGGCACTGGTTAGAAAGCACTCATCTCCATTAAGACATCTTCTGTTAATGTCTCTTATGTGGTGTCTATTAACTCTTGAATTTCTCCAAGATTCATGTCTTGAAATTATTCACTCGCAATTCTTGAAAACATATCTACAATCTCCTTCGTGATTTTTGTTTGTTTGTTTGTTTTTTGTTTTTTGACAGTCTTGCTGTCCCCAGGCTGGAGTGCAATGGCGTGATCTCAGGTCACTGCAACCTCTGCTTCCCAGGTTCAAGTGATTCTCCTGCCTCAGCCTCCTGATTAGCTGGGCTTAATACAAAAAATTAGCTTGCCACCACTCCCAGCTAATTTTTTGTATTTTTAGTATAGAGTAGGTTTCGCTATGTTGGCCAGGCTGTTCTTGAACTCCTAACCTCATAATCCTCCTGCCTCAGCCTCCCAAAGTACTGTGATTACAGACATGAACAACCGTGCCTGGCCAATTTTGTGATTTTTTTGATTGGCTGTGTCATATATCCTGGGAAGTCATGCAAAATATCTGGACACAGTGTTCTCCAGCAGGAATTTGCTTTGGGATGGATGGCTTTCACTACTTTTTCTATAACAACAATTGAGGCATCTTCAATGATAATTTTTTTTTAGGTTTGCATGATATTCTCTCTTTATCAGGATTCTGTTCCACAGCATAGACAATCCTTTTCATAGATTACTGTGTGTAATGAGTGTTAAAATTCATTATGATTCTGTAATCTATACGTCGTCTTAGCCAAAAGGCTGAGAATTGATGACAACTGCATAACCTAGAGATTGAATTAGAGACATGTCTGGGGGCAAGTAGCCCACTATAGCAACTTCGGTTTAAACTAATAGGGTTCTGGGTGGCCACGGATATTGTCCAATATAAAAAGAGCTTTCTAAAGCAGCACCTTACTGGCAAAGTACTTCCTACATCAAGGGCAAAGCATCAATGGGACAAATCCAGAAAAGGGGTTTTTATGCAGGTCTTCTTGTACAACCAAAAGACTGGCAGCTGGTGTGAATCTTTTCCCTTCAAGGCTCAAGGGTTAGCTTTTTATAGAGAAAGGCAATCGTAATCATAGACCTGACTGAATTTGCACAAAACCATAGAGTTAATCTATCTCTGCCGGCCTTAAATCATAGTGCTCACTTTTGTTCCTTACTAATAAACGTCTTTTGTGGCATTATTTTTTCCAGATTAGGGCACTTTTTTTTTTTTGCATTAAAAACTCGTTCAGGCAAATATCCTATCTTCTCAATGACTTTCTTAATGACATCTGGAAACTCATCTGTTGCTGTAGGTCAGCAGAAACTGCTTCTCCTGTTATATTGACATTTTTTCACCCAAACTCCTTTCTGAAATTATCAAACCATCCTTCTCTGGCATTAAATTTTCCAGATTTAGATTCTTCATTTTCTTTGGCTTTAAGTTGTCACAGAATGACTTTGCTTTTTCTGGAATTATACTAGAGTCTATAAGTATACCTTTCTTATAGCAATACCACATCCACATTATAGCTGCAATTTTAATACAAGATAAAAAGGTATTTAGGAGAACGTTCAAGGTTTTTGTGTCTGCTAGCATAGCTGCAATGACAGCTACAAAAATTAAGTTTTCTTGTATTTTTATTTTGTTTTTACAGTTGTCCTTACGTTGAATTTATTTCTCTTGAAACGGTGGGCTACCACGTCTGTAGGCTTCAATCTACAGTACATATTAAGCAATTCAACCTTTACTTGTAATGTCATGACTTTTCTCTGTATCTTGCAAGCACTTTAATCATCACTAGTAGCACTTTCTCTAGGTCTCATAGTGTTATTCAAGGTTTGCAGTACTGCATTAAACAGGATGAAAGATCTGTGACAGATCACTTTTTACTGTGATAAGTAATTTACTGGAGAGAGACTGATCATGCAGAGATGATTAGTATCAGATGGTGTTTAACGCGGATCATCAAAACACTTGAGCTCACTGCAGTAGCGACAGGAGTGACTATAAAATCATTACAGTAGTACAGTATGTACTGCAGTTAATTTACGCAGTTATAATTTAATACTGCATCTTTATGTTTGTTTACATTTCTTCTCAACCGAGAATGGTACCATACATGGTCTGTGTTTGTGTGTGTAATTTTCAATAAATTATAACTTTATAGATTTATCTATATTTTATGATATTACATAAGAAAATAGACTAGTATTTATATATATTTTATGCATTCATCATATCTCTTAACATTTTCTCTTTTTTTTTGATATTTCTATCATACATGATCTTTCTCTAAAAATTTTTCAAATAGCTGCAAATCTCCCAAATTTTTCTATGTGTTTTTAAAATTTACATACAAGTAAACCTGAATATAGTAAGTTCAAGCCCCTACCTTTTTTTTGCCATAGCCATATTCTCTTCCCTTATTTTTTTGATTGGCCTGTCATAAATCCTGAGAAGTCATGCACAACATCTGGACACAGTTTTCTTCAGCAGCAATTTAGTGTTTTGGGCTTGATGGCTTTCACAGCTTTTTCTGTAACAATGGCATCTTCAATTGTGTAAATTTTCCAGATTTTCAGGTTTAAGAGTCAACTGTATAATGTATAATTGCTCTATTTTAAGTTCAATAATATAAACATATATTGCAATACTTATGCAAGTATATATTTATGTAATGTATTTTAAAATCAGTTAAGAAAAAAGATATGTATTAAAATACTGTATCTGTGATTATTGACATAATTTTTATTGTGTGATATTTGTAGGTTTTTTCCTCTCTCTCTCTCTCTCTCTGTGTGTGAGCATGTGTTGTATGTAATCAAACTACTGTCTGGTGTCACTTGCTTTTAACCTAAATAAACTATTTCATTATTTTTTATATCTAAAGACTTGCAATACCAGGCTACTTCATCTTTTGATTACATAGAAATTTCTTTATTTTGCTTCATATTTGAAGATAGTTTTGTTTGATAACATATTCTTGCTAGGAAGTGTTTTTATTAGTTTGTTTTTTGTGAACTTTTTACCATCTTGATTATGTTATACCTTTGCCTTATAGTCTCAACTATTTATGTTAAAATATCAACTATAGATTTTATTTAGCACCCTTGTATGTAGTGACTAATCTTTCTTTTTTTACTTTAAAGATTTTTCTCTTTGGCTTTTAACATTTTACCTACAATGTTTATAGATGTTGATATATTTGCATGTGCCTTATTGAAGGTGATTGGTCTTCTTGGATGTGCAGATTAATGTTGTTTTATCATATTAGAGGGTTTAGATAAATTAATTTGAATTTTTTTCTCTTATCCTTTCTCTCTCTCTTTCATTTTGGTGCACCTATGTGTGTTGGTGCCCTTAATAGTGTTTTACATTAATCAGAGGATCCATTCATCTTTTTAAATTGTTTTGTCTGTTCTTCAGGTTGTATAATTATTCTGTCTCATATTTGATGACTTTAATGTCAGTTCTAAACTAATTTTAAGACTCTCTACCAAAATTTTTATTTTTATAATTTTCAATAATAAAATTTCATTCAGTCTTTCTTATAATTTACATGTTTGTATTTACATTCTCTTTTTCATAAGACATTGTCATCATATCTTTATTTAATTACTTATATATGGTCTATTTTAGTTCTCTAATTATATAATATGTATAAAGTCTACTTTAAAATCTTCATCTACCAAGTTCAACATCTGGGCCTCATCTAAAGCAATTTTTATTACCTGCCTTTTTCTGTTTATGAATCACACTTTCCTCCTTCTCAAAATTTTTTGGTTGATAAAAATCTTGACATTTTTATATTTTGTATCATTACTGTCCTGGATACTTCTCCTCCCCTCTCCCCATGATGGTTAATGTTTTTGCTGCTACAGTTTTTGTTTGCTTTGCCTTTTATTTATTTGCTTAATGGTTTGCATAACTCAGTATGTAAAATTTTTTCTTCCCCAAAATTGAAGCTCTTGATATGGCTGTTTAAATTCTATTTTTGTTTTATATTTTACCTAGCAGTCACTGTGGGTCAACATAAAATACATATTGATGAAAGGTTGTATATAAATTCCTTTGGCTTATTCTTTTTATTTTAGTTTTACTAGTTGTAAATTTTAATTTTCTTAGATTTGTGGGTAACTATGTATTTTCTCACTATTGGTATTCTCTGCTTAAATATTTCCAGGCCTTGTATAAAATGTTTCTCTAGTAGATTACTGATGAAAGATCCATGGAAAGAATATTCCCTGAGCTCTTGCATGATCACCATGCATTTTTTAGTAATGTTTACAGGTAAAGCTTATTATGAGGATTAATATTTTTGTTCTATGTTTATTTATCCATGGATGTATAAATAGTGCTACATTGTGTTGTAGCAAAAAATATTACATTGAAAAACTCAAAGTAAATTTATTTAACTTTTAATGGCATTATCATATTCCCTGGACATCCAAAATAATTTTCTTTTTTATTATTTAAAAATGTTTTAATAATTAAAAAATAAAATATTTCTAATAAATATTTTAATATTTTTATGACAAAATATTCAGACTGATTTTCCCATCATATATTCTTCTAATATGTAGTTTCAAGTTCTTCTAATTTCATTAAAATTTTTCAATTGTTGCTTTTATGTTTGCTTATATCATATTGCTTTGGTATCTTTTTTTTTTCCAGAGGTGTGTAGTCTTCTCTATGATTCCCACCTTCTAGTATTCATTTTCTTATATAAAACTATCTGCTTGAGTATGGGTGAGGTTTATGATGTGCTTCTAACAAATATATGACAAAAGTGATGAGGTATCATTCTCATTATAATATTAAATATATTGTATTATTTCTGTTCTATTCTATTGCAATAAAGATGAGATGTTATTATGTTACATAAGAAACCTTCTTCCTAGTAGATTTACCTTGGAACCTGTGAATAAGCAAGTTTCTTTGAGTCCTACAGCCACAAGGAAATCAATTCAATAAACTGTTTGTGTGAGCTTGGACACAGGCCCTTTCCCAGCCAAGCCTTTAGTTGGGAAATGAGCTACATCTGATACCTTGATTGGATTCTCGCATAAGTCCTAAACTGGACCAGCTAAGCAACGCCCAGACTTTTGAAACAAAGAAACTATGAGATAACAAGTATATGTTGTTTTAGTTCTCTAAATTTGTTACACTAGATAGATTACTTTGGGCAGGATAGGTAAGAAGCTTTTATTAAACATATGCTGTGTTAATTATGCCTGCCATCAGTAACTTCCTGACTTTTAAAAAAATGTTTTGAATATCTAGAAAAATCTTGTATATATTTTTAATCAATATTCATTGTTTCATTACTTGCTATTGCATTTCTTGTAATGTGGTGTTTATTTATGAAATATATGTATTACTTTAGATATAAATATTTCTGTCTTCTAACAATTCTTTCAAAAATCTTTCATTTTTTAAAATGACCTCATTAATGCTTTTGTTAAATTATGATTTATACTGTTTTGATTTTTCATAGCTTCTATGAATTATTTTTATGAAATTATACTTAGCTTGCTTTAAAATATCAAAACAAAATTATGTTTATAGGCATCTTATTTGGCATGTATTTATGGTCTGAACTGATGTTAATATGCACTTATTTCATTTTTTAAAATAATGTTTATGGGCTTCATTTCAATCTACGTTGCTTAGGATGAACCAAGAAGTATTTTCCAGAACTTTTAAAATATAAGTTAGGGCAGCTTTTCTAATTTCAAAAATCTAGAACTCTCCTATTGTTTTCTTGAACTGTTGATGAATATATTGTTCTCTTCTCTGGATTCACTGACTGTATCTCTCATAAATTTTCACCTGGACATTCTTTTTTTAATGCTTTTATTGTGCTGTCCTGCTTAATCTGTATACAATTTTTAGCAGTTTCTCTTCCATGTAGATCTTTGTACTGGAAGGGAGATTTGGTTGGTTAGTTAGATTCTGTGCTCCTGTGGTCCTCTGCTCGTCTGCACCTGTTCTCACCAAGTTTTGCTGCCATGTCTAGATTGATCTGCCAAAATTTCCTATGGGTATATGTTGAAATATACTTCATTTTAGGACATTCAAGACTGTTGGAAATTCTTTTGTCTTGCTTATCTTTGACTTCTTCGTGTAGAGTTGCTGATCACACACAGTACCCAGAGCTTTCAGTTTGCCCACTGACTCTTGACTCTTATTTTAGGCTTTGTGGCCATTATGTTCCTGATAAATATTTTCTGTTTCTGTAAAAGTTTGTGTCTGAGAGTGTTTCACTTTGCTCTCTTAGTTTCTTTGCTGTTACACATTTGATCTAACAAATTACTTTAAGCTTGGTGACTTAAAACAGGGAAATTTATTATCTCATAGCTATGAAAGCCGCAATTCCAAAGTCAATGTGTCAGCAGGGCTGTGTTCCCTCCAGAGGCTCTATGGAAAATTCAATTGTTTGCCTTTTCCAACTTTTGGTCACTGTCTGTATTTATTGTCTTGTGACTGCTCACCAACATCATTTTACAGAATCTTCTGAATTATCAATTATTTGAGAATATAAATCATATGTTATGATTATTACTGTTTGTCAGGTATAATATTTTCAACACATTCATCACTCAGGAGATATTGTCTAATAAATAATCATTATGCTGTATGAATATAATTGTCAATGAGTTTTTATAACATATCAAATACTAGAACCCATGGAGCTTTTAAATTAAGAAAGAATGCCTAATTTCTATATCATAGTTGTTTATTTTATTAACCTAATTTCCTAAGTTCCTTGGATATAAATATAAATCATTACAGTCCACATAGTCTCAAAAATTGTGGGTAGTAGGAATTAGGGTGCATGTCATTCTTAAGTACAAGCTGACGGAAAAATCCTAAGAGCTTCCTTATCTACTCCTCTAGGAATGTGGAGAGATATTAAATGAGACAAGAGACAAGTAGAGCTCACAGTCATTCATAAATTACCCTACTCTATCAAAGTGAATACTGATTCTCCTGTGTTTATATTTGAATCTGATCCCGAAGTTAACATGGTTATTTGAAAACTTAAAATATTATACTGTTTTTGCTAGCATAGCTTCAATATATTTGACATATTAATCTCTTGTTTTCAGGGTATAGTGAATAGATATGTTGTAATTTATTTAACTTTCTCCCTTTTTACCCATCTACCTATAAAAAAATGGGAAGAGAGAGTGCAAGAGTTTCTTCTTAAAGTGAATGTGCTACAAAGCTCACTTGGATTACAGCCTATGATTTTAAAATTAATATTGCATAAATACTTTATGTCATGTATCTCTTTATATTAGATTTCCTGCCAAGATGGCTAGGAAAATACTCTATAAGTGAAGCACTATATGTTAAGTACATAATGATTATGACAAACATAAACATTCATTGCTTATGCTTAGTTTTATTAATCTTTTTATTTTCTGTGTCTTATTCATGAGCTAGATTATAGCTAAAGGCAATATTAACAGAATAAAAGCAATTAATTGAAGGTATTATATTGAATACATATAATCTCTTTGTCTAAGTAAATGTTTATAATGAATCTTGTCAAATTCAATTTAATTAATGTAATATTTATGACCTTCCATTGTGCTGTGAGTACCTACAAAACACTGGATAAGAATAGACTAACAGATTTGGCACTTGTTCTCATGGAGTTTGAATTATTTAAGTATTTAAGGCAATTACCTCTATTGCTTGTACATATGTCTAATTTACTGAAGGGAAGAATTGAAATCAATAGGTAATATAATGCACCCAATGTTTAAGAAATATATTTGAGGAATAACAAACAAAAATCTGTAACAATTTATGCATGCCAGGACCAAACAAACTTGGAAGAAATTAAGAAAGCAATCTTAGCTACAGTAGCTACAAAAGTACAAAATATCTGCAAATACAGTTAACCTAAGTAGTGAAAGATCTCTACAAGGGAAACTATGAAGCAATGATGAAAGAAATTAAAAAGAATGCAAAAAAATGGAAAGATATGCTCATGGAATTGAAAAATTAATTGTATTAAAATATCAGTACTGGCTGGGCATGGTGGCTCACGCCTGTAATCCCAGCACTTTAGGAGGCCGAGGTGGGTGGATAACCCGAAGTCAGGAGTTTGAGACCAGCCTGGCTAACGTGGCAAAACCCCATCTGTACTAAAAGTACAAAAATTAGCCAGGCATGGTGGTGGGCACCTGTAATCCCAGCTACTCGTGAGGCTAAGGCAGGAGAATTGCCTGAACCCCTCAGGTGGAGGTTGCAGTGAGCCAAGATTGTATCATTGCACTCCAGCCTGTGTAACAAGAGAGGAACTTCTTTTCAAAAAAAAAAAAAAAAAGAGGCAATATTATACAAAATGACCTAGTACCAAAGAAATCTTTACTATAATATCAATTATATTTTTAAAGTTATCATTCAATATTCTTCACAGAAATAAAAAAATCCAAAATTCACATGAAACCTCAAACGACTCCAATAGACATGGAAATCTTGTGCAAAAAAAAAAAAAAAAAAAAAAAATCTAGAGGTATCACACTACTTGACTTCAAAATATACTACAAAGCTATTGTAACCAAAACAGCATGATATTGACATTAAAAGAGACACACAGACCAACATAACATAATGGAGAACCCAGAAATAAATCTACTTTTTACAGCCAACTCATTCTCAACAAAGGCACCAAAAATATACATTGGCAAATGGACAATATTGTCAATAAATGGTGCTAAAAAAACTGGATAACCATATGCTAACAAAAAAAAAATGAAGCAAGACACCTATCTCTCATCATATACAAAAATTAACTTCAAGTGGATTAAACACTTAAACATAAGACCTGAAACTATGAAAATACTAGAAGAAAACATTGGTATAATATTTCAGGATATTGCAAATAAAGAATTTGGGTAACACCTCAAAAGGACAGACCAAAAATAAACAAATAACATTACATCAAGCTAAATGCTCTGAACAGCAAAGTAAACAATCACTAATATGAAGAGACAACATCACAGAATGGAAGAAAATGTTGGCAAGCTACCCATCTGCCAAGACAATAATAACTAGAATATATAAGAACTCAACCAACTCAATAGCAAGTCATAATAATAATAATAAGCCAATCTTAAAATGGGTAAAGAGTATGAATAGATATTTCTTAAAAGAAAATATACAAATGGCTGGGCAGGTATATGAAAAATATTCAACATCACTCATCATCAGGAAAATGCAGGTCAAAAAACCGCAATGAGATATTATTTTACTTCAGTTAAAATGGATTTTATCAAAATGTTTGAGGTGATAGATATCTCAGTTAGCCTGCTTTGGTAATTATGCATTGTACACATGTATCAAAATATCACAATTACCAAATTATGTGCAATTATTATTTATCAATGAAAAATTACATTCTGTTAACATTAGATGGTTAAATGCAGCACGTGAGAAACTATTTAAGAGTATATACAATTTTACTCATTCTCACTCTTTATGTATTTCTAACATTAATGGAGAAATGACAAAGGCAGATAATTGTTTGGCAATGCAAACTGTGTTACTTTAATGACATTTTCAAATGCATTAGTTGTGGGTAAATTTATTAAAGGCCATAATAATTATATGAGTCCATTCTCACACTGCTGATAAGACATACCTGAGACAGGGCAATTTATAAAAGAATGAGATATTTAATGAACTAACAGTTCCACATGGTTGTGGAGGTTCCACAATCATGGTGAAAGGCAAGAAAGAGCAAGTCATATCTTACATGGATGAAAGCAGGCAAAGAGAGAGAGTTTGTGCAGGGAAATTCCCCTTATTTAAAACCATCAGACCTTGTGAAACTTATTCACCATCATTAGAACAGCACAGGAAAGACCTTCCCCCATTATTCAATTAACCCTACAGGGTCCCTCCCATAACACATGGAAATTCAAGATGAGATTGGGTGGGGACACCGCCAAACTGTACAAATATTTAATGTCAGTTATCACTGCCCTATAAGCAAAATAGGAATATTTTTGGAACTGACAGAGATATAGAATTCTAATTATTACAACATATCTTATTATTTCATTGGTTCAAGGAACAAGACACATTTAATTTTTAGCTGAAAGTTGGCTAGTTAGAAGTAATAATCACTAACACAGGAGTAATGGCAGTAACATAATCACTTGAAAACTTTAGAAGATTTGGAGAACTAAGTGATGACAAACTGTTATTAATGAATAGAGAAAATGATTTTAATATCCATGTAGTTAGCATGTAGTTAAATTATATTTTATGGTTTTGAATCACTCAGATGCTGATACTATAATCTCACAATAAATAATATATAGATGTATTTTATTTTATATTTATTTAGGTTTTATATAAAATATAAATGTAGAAAATCAAGTTTTGAAAAAAAATTCCCAAATGTGTCTCAGTATAATAAATTTATTCCAATTTAAGAAAATATAAATTATTGTTCAATATTATGACAGACACAGGTGGTATTTAATTCCAGTTAAATTATTCTCTCTATAATAACCAAAGTCATCTGAGGCTAAATTTCCCATAGGGTTTCCTTGAAAGAAGATTTGTACAAGACATATGTAGTCAAAAAATATTACTAGTTGAACATTTAAAGTAATGACTTATTTGCTGAGAAAAAAAATTAGATTTTATCATTACTTAAATGAGTTATCATTGTTTTATAACATTTAAATGACGAAATAAGATTGGGAAGCCCTTTACATTTCTATTAGATTGACATGAAGTTGATTATGAAGTAACTTATTCATATTTTTATCTCATTTTCGTATACTTAGTTTTACCTTAAAGTTACAATCTAATACTATTGATAAATCTGTCAATTTAGTCAATTGTGGAGAGTATTATTTTTAATCATCTAAATAACCCAGATTTTGAAGTTAGGCCAGTTCTAAAACCTATTCCATTACTTTAAAAGACATCTATGTTGTCATTCTTGAAATTTCTCCATACATCTTACAAAACCTTCTTTGAAGGAATTGCTTTTATCCAACTTAAGCTACCGGACTCTAGTGGGGACTTCTAATTGGTTCACATTAGACCTCTGGACACATGAGTAGCCATATGATTTGATTGGGGTCACCCAGAATTCTTACCCAGTACCTTTCAATTCTTATCCAGTACTAAACTAAAGAAAAAGAATTCATCCACTTGTTAGTAAAGCTGGAAAAATCTAAGTCTGGCAGCCATCAGTGCCCATGATTCAGGCTTAGTTTAAAAAGTCAGCACAGTAAAAAACAAACCAGTGGAAAACAAAAAAGAAATGAAAATAAGAGAATTATATTTTAATTCCACTGAGCAAAGGAATCTATCCCCCTACTCTTTCTCACATTGATCATAGAAGTTAATCATTTTTTCTAAATTTGTTTTATTTTGTTTTTGCTCTAAGTTGGTTAAAGTTTAGTTTTTCTCTTTACATGTGACTTCCGACAAAAAACTTAATGTCTCGCCCCTTCACTTATAAAATTATTTTAATATTTGAATCAGTAAACTTGTTTTCCTTTTTTTTTTTTTTCATCTGTTTCAGCTCTCAGATAACTTGATTCTTTGAAGTAGCACACAATTTGGTTGAAACTGGCCTAAATAATTTGGAGTATCATTCGATCACTGCAAATTCCAGAGGAGGGCTGCTTCAAAGCAATAATCCAGCAGCTAAATTACATCACCTACTTTCCATTTTCTCCTTTTTTCTACTCCGATCTTCATAGGGGCAGTTTCATCAAAAAAAAAAAAATTCTTCTCATTGTTACTGGTTGTAGCATGCTTTTTTTCATGTGCAGTAGAGAAAAAAATGTATCATCATTTGTGAATTTTCTTAATAAAGGTCTGAAAGTCCTACCTCTACTTTTGTAATTCACTTTTCTGATATTAGGTTATTCTGTATATATAAAATATTCTTTTCACATGAATTTAAATAATCATGAACAAATTAGTTTTCCACCATAGATTATTTCTTCAGGACACAAACTAAATTCAGAAAACCAAGCTTTGCAGTAGAGTGGGTGGGACGTGCTGTTGTTTTATCCTTCATCATCTGCTTCATTTATGTGCTTTCATAATTTTTTGAAGGGGGTCTGGAATACTACAATAATGGAAATTATTTAGCCTTTAAAACATGTAACTTTTTATTAGTTACATCAATTGCTACAGCATTCAACAATATGCACCATAAATTGCCAAATCATCTGGTCAACAAAATAAAATTGCCAGTTTACTTTTTCCTTGTTTCCAAAGTGTTAGTATGCTTTTTTTCCAATTGTTTAAATTATCTCAATATTTTGATATGATATTTAGTTCAATATGTGGTGAAGAGAAAGATGTATCATCCAAATAGCACTTAAGGGAAACTTCCTGTTCCAGCTATCAGCAGACTGCTCTCAGATCTCAGTTCATCAGGGCTTGTCTCAGGTACAGAAAATTATCTTCCAGAAGGGTGCACCCTCATCCGATGACCAATTAAGGTGGATATATAAAAGCTTAATAATTTTAGTGAAACATGAGACATCTATGATAGCCACAAAATGATGTTGGCTGAATCTGCATTGAACTTGTACTGATTAAGGGAACCAGAACAAAAGTTTGGATACAAAAATACTTACTGATACGTGAGCTTTCTCCCAAAATACATGATTTAAATAGCTGATAAAGACTGAAAAAGCTGAAAAAGACCATGTAGTGGTCAATTTCACAATTCCTAAATATATTATTGGGATTGGCATAATTAGTATTTGCCATAAAACCTACATTGTTGATTTGATCTGTGGAGCAACATCTCTTACAGTACAGAAAGTAAAGTGAAGGCACAGAAACTGCCACTCTGCCAATATAGTAAACAATAATGCATGCTGGGACATACAACATAAATTAATATGGCTTTGAAAGATTTAGAGATGATAGTTTCCATTATGTCTCCTTTTGATTCACAAGTCTGGCGCTTCCAGAAACCAGATGGATCCTGGAGTCTACCATCAACTCAGACAGGCAGCAGCACTCACTGCTGGGCTAGCTGGATATTCTTTGCTAGAACAAATTGTTACGGCTTTGGGTGTGAGAATGCAGCATTGATTTGGTGAGTGCATTTGTTTGTGTTATTATCAGAAAGAAGAATAATTAGAAACAACTCTTATTTACAAGAAATATGTAATAACGCAGATGCACAATTTTTGTCCCAGGGTTATATTACCTCTTCTGATCTCTATCATTTTAGAGTACCAAGAAATCTGGATAATATGGTTATTCCTCACAGTGTCAGATTGAATGACTACATTATATTAGTAAAGCTGAGTAATCAAGAAATACCCAGCACAGTAGAGGCCCTAGTAAGGCAAATTGACTTCACAGAGTGTGAGATAAACTATACGAAGATCAGTGTCCTGACACATCACATTCAGTGGAAGTGAACAGTATTTCTTTTTTCAAACTCCATAATCACATAGATGATAAACAGACACCCTTAAATTTGAATGTAATACACATATATTTGAAAAATTAAGTTTCAAGAGAGAATGTTTTGTAAAGGAGAAAATAATTTGAAATAACAATATTTGCATAATTTGCCATTGTTATAAACAGAACATTAAGATCTGATCTCTTTGGTTTTTAAATGAGTCTCTATTGAATTACACATTTTAATGACTTAGAGACATAGACTCTTTTAGCAGTTGAATTTGATTGCTTGTGGTATTAATCAATGTATAAAATCAACTTTAAATTTTATATAATTAGAATTGCTTGGAGGAATAACATTGTTAGAATTAAAGATTTTCCAAAAAGAAAATAATTGAACTGTTAAAATAATTAAACTGTTAAATTAGCATAGTGAATTATTCTAACTTTGCTGGTATATGATTTGATGGCAGCTTTTGTGCATGACAGAAATAATAGACTAATATATGTAGAATACATACTTTAAAAAACCTAATTATTGTCAGTTTGATTAGCTAGGCTAATCTCAGAAAACAATAAGGTAGACAATTTAAATGAAAACAATTCCCAAATAATTAATATTTTGCTTTCCAAAATAGCTTTTCCCTGCAGATATAACATTCCAATTATTCTTTCTGCCCTTAAGGTAAAATTAAAACTAATTTATAATTGAGTTCAAATGACTTCACCATTAACCCATTTTTAACTTCTTTATTTGAAAATATTTTTTCTGTTTATTTCATTGTTATCTATCTTTAATCATGGAGCATATCCTACTTTTTGTCGTATTTATTAACACAAACAAGTATTTTTATCTTACTGTTAAAAAATACTCTTATGATATTAATATTCTTCCATTATTATTTTGGTGGGCAAAAACATGACGGAAAAAGAAAGCAAGTAAATTACAATATTAAAATATCAAGAATATTGTTTTTTCAACTACATGAAAATATTCACATTTAAGTAATTCCTCTAGAAAGCGAATGCTACCTGGATACTTTTTTTTCTTTTTTTTTTTTTTTGAGACAGAGTCTTCCTCTGTCACTCAGACTGGAATGCAATACCCTAATTGATCTCAGCTCACAGCAACCTCTGCCTCCTGGGTTCAAGCAATTCTCCTGCCTCAGCCTCCTGGGTAGCTGGGATTACAGGAACATGCCACCAGGCTTGGCTAATTTTTACACTCTTAGTAGAGACGGGGTTTAACCATATTGGCCAGGCTCGTCTAGAACTCATGACCTTGTGATCTGCTGCCTTGGCCTCCCAAAATGCTGAGATTATATTTGTGAGCCACCACGTCTCGCCACTACTGGCTACACAATTAATACCACTAATAGTTTCAATTATAACTCTAGGAGTTTCTAGGAAACCTTAAAAGAAATATGATCTTAACTCTGTATTTGTAGGGTTTTTTTTTGTTTGTTTATGCTGTTTCCCTTTCTTCACATTCTAATAGAACACCTTCCATTATAACAAAAGCACCCTTTGAACAATCATTCTCTTACAATTTGGACCAGTATAACTCATAAAGATGCTATTAGTTGACCTACAAATTAAGCAAAATAAAGTATTTTCAAATAACAATAGGTAAATAGTTTAAAAATCATATTTTATATTTATTTCCTTTAAAATGAGTAAACTGAAGGTTGCCTTCCTAGAATCAAATAACTTAGAAAGAAAAATATGAGGTATCTTTGCTATAGTAATCATCCTTTTGTTTTATTGCAATTGTGTAAGTCAGAATTATTTAAATACTTTAATTCAACTATATACCTAAAATACTTTTGGTCAAATTAAGTACACAGATTATCAGATATATGTTGCTAAAAATAGTAGTTTTAAAAATAATAATGTACAGGCTTTGTGAGAAAGCAAAAAATTTGTTTTTCAGAGGTACTCATGTTTATCATAAATATTCTGACAGTTTGAAAAAAATGGAATTCTAATCAGAAAACCAAGGAACATATTTTAGAAATTGAATAATTAAAGTTGACTACAACAATGAGCTAGCCTTTATTCCTGTAGAACAAATTAAATGAAAGGAGAATACACAGCTTCTTGCATTTTGGTGCTACATTATATTTCTCCTTATACTCTTTGAGAGCAGCCTGAAGTCAAATAAATAGGTCACTTACTGCGTTGCTGAGCTTCTCGTCCTCAGCCACTACGTTTTCTGACAACATCATCCTGTCAAATGTTACCTTTTTATTGACAAGTATATTGATTTCCTGATTAATGTACAACTCCTTCATTGACATTTGCTACAGGAGACATAATTTTAATGTTTGTATGATCAATAGCTCCATCAACACTAAAAACTCCTACTGTTAGTCTGAATGGCTTTAACTGTAGGGAACTGTATGTTTCTTGATAAATACAGGAAAGACATTGTAAATATTATCAAAGCAAAGGAAATGGATGTTCTATATGGTGTTATATTATATCTTACTCCCAAAGTAAAGGAAAAATATCAAGAACAAAACAAAACAATTTTTAAAGTAATTATCTATAGAGAAAGCAACCTAGCAGATGCTATTTTTGGGGGGGTTTAACAGAATAGATGAACAGAAAATATTTATATAATCTTCTTCTAGTCTTTTAAATGCAGAATGTGTAAATACATAAATACATGTTACAAAAAATATCTAAGTGTGTAAATGATTGTAATCAGTTTCATTTCAGTAATGTAATTCAATGATGGTAATAGCATTTTTAGATGTATGACATCTATATATTAAATGAGGTACATCAGAGTGATTATCTAAAACATAATAAAGTTGTACTTAAAAATTGTAGTAGATTCTACAATTTACATGAATTTTACTAAATATGTATTTTTGTTTATCATGTTTGAAACTAAATGAGTCATCAGACCAAATGGGAATTTATTTCAGGTATACAAGATTGGTAAATCAGTGTAATTGATATTATCGTTAGGTTAAAGGGTAAAATATTCTATGATCCTGTCAATTGATGCTGAAAAAGTATTTGAGAAAATTCAATTATCTCTTTATGTAAACAATATGGAAGAAAAACTATGTCTTTAATTTTCAATATTTCAAGAAGACCTCTGATACTGTTACTTATCAGTTAAATGTACTTATTTGTATATACATATTGGGGTAAAATCAGAGCCAAGATAGTCAGGATAATCATACTATAGGAGACAAAAATATATGAGTAATAAGAACTTAGAAGCAAAATCACAATTTAGAGAGAAAAAGGAATTACTGTAGAATGAGAGAATATTTTCTTATTCCTTTCATTACTGACAATTAACTTATCTGGGAGAGTCCACAAAGTGTTTTTTATATAAAATGAGTAGCTCTCAGTTACTTTTAACATAAAAGGTCTTAAGCAAAATAATGAATATGCTTTTAATCCAAATTTCTTGAAAATTTTAACTTTTATGTTTTCTTTCTGTTTTATTAACCATAGTATATCCAGCAGTTAGAACAGCACATAGTATATAATATTAGCTTAAAGAGATAATTGTTAATATAGAACAAATTTGTCCAATTAATGGAATTGATTTGTAATAATTTTTTTTTCTCATTCAAAGATATTAGACATCAGCAGGAAAAGTTATTCATGCAAGTGAAAAGCTGGGGAGAAAAATGGCTACTTTTTTTCCCTCATTTCCTGAAGTATTGTCTGTAAGCAATTCTCTGCTTAGATTTCATCTAAAGCTTTTCTGTTCTGGCAATGATTTAACTGAATTAGCTGGGTTACTCTGGGAGAACGACTCTAAATTTGCCCTTAGTTGTTTTTGTATTCTGATATTCATGGATTTACCTCCTTCTTTTGGATAGTGGGTGATGCTTGTGATTTGTTTCTTACCAAAAAAAAAAAAAAAAAGAAAAAGAAAAAAGAAAAAAAACCATACACTAAGGTGATGGAATGTCCCTTTTGAAAATAAATTATGTAAGATCGTAACTTCTTGCTAGCCAATTATGTTGATGCTCTTCTTTACTGGTTGTCAAAACGTAAGCTGCCACATACAGAGACCCTTGTTTCAGTGAGGTGAAGGAGGCTTCTTTCCACCCCAGTGGACTTCAGTTCAACAGGAACAGATTCCTGCCAACTTCTTCACGAGCTTAGAAGCAGATCCTTTCCTGCATGAGTCTCAGATGACACAGCCCTTTTTGACACCTTGATTTGTACCCTGGTGAGAAATCTTAAGTAGTCACATTTCTGATCCACAAAACTGAGAGTTACTAAATGTGTGCTGTTTTTAGTTGCTACTTTTGTGTTAATACTGGTACACAGCAATAGATAATTAACACAATAACTACCTAGGTGTGTGAGACCAATCAAACTTTCATTTCTTATTGCCAATTTATTTTACAATTAGACCACTGATAAAGATCTAAGTTTTATGAGGGAATGATTAATTTACTTATTTAAATCATATGCCACAGACATGTTTTCATACTTTTTAAAGTTTCAGATTACAAGTCTCTCAATTGTGTTTAAACAAAAAGAATGTTTAAACAATAGCAGAGGCCTATCCAGTTTGGTCTAAAAATCAATCATATTTTATTTTTTACATTGTACAAACAATGAATCAACAGTTTTCTTCCATTTAAGTCTTTGAAAATATGAAAAGACAGAAAATAATTAGTATTCTGTTATAGTTACACTTGAAAGTCAATGTTTTTCATTTCCCTTCAAAGAAAATTGTTACAAAAACAATTTGAACCTCAAATGGCATTATTTCTTATGAAGGAGAAATCAGTGTTTTAGAAGAATAACATACTGCCAGTTTGCTTTTAAAATAAGTATATGTACATGTACAAAAATAAATGTATACATATATGTATATATATGTATATACTTTCAGGAAAATCAACAATTTATATCAAATGCAAATCTCAAGCATATAGGACAAAAATAGCATCGTTTGTATTATGCTTTTCATTACAAGCCTGCCTTAAAAAATATTAGGAATACGTATAAATAGAAAAAAAAGTTTATTCTAATTAACTTGTTTGAATTTCCTGTATTATTAATTGATGCCTCTATCTTATAAATATAACGTGTTCCTCATAGAACTATGTTAGATTCTTTTTAGTGTGGATAACATTTTCTCATTTATGCTGTCAGATCAAATCTAAATTACACTAATGGAAGCAATGTGAGAACTAAATTTTATCCACAAAAATGAGCTTTATCAGAGTCAAAATATTGAATAAGAAAATTACAACTGCTTAAATAATGTATGAATGAAAAATATTAACAAGACTAGTGTGGATGATGGATTAAAAGAATAGCTGAAATAGGCACACATGGAAAACAAGTATGAGAAAACATTACATTGCTGTCATCTGCTTAGAAATATTCAGATATTAAACAATTCTCATCCTAATTTTTCTATATTTTCTCCTCAATGTAAATAGCATATACCAGTTCCTGAAAGAGCATAATCTGATACTAAACACTAAATAGAAATTTGTGGTTTTTTTCTAAAGCAAATTTCTTAATAATTATTATAAAAATTATACATTTCATTAGTATAAATACTGTTTACCTGGAATCAAGTACCAATAGTTCCTCATAAGAGGCACTAGATTTTTGAACTTTCTTTTTTAAAAATTTTATGTAACATACAAGTATGAGAAAAGTGAATAAAATATTGTATTTATGATTTTTTAATTTTATTTTTCCTATCTTTCATAAAGTTGTCATACTATATGTCCTAAAAATTGCAAAATAAGGCATATTGTAAGTTTAAGTGTTAGCAAAGAAGATAATCAATAGTGTCTTTGCCCTGTTTACTATTGATAAATCATACATGTGAGTTTTTAAAATATTTTACATTAATATTTTATAAAATTTTGTGTTTTTATTAAGATTATTAAGATATGAGAAAATTACACTGCATATTACTTAGTTACTTGCGGTTTGGAGGGGCTATGTTAGAGGAACTTCCTGGGTCAGCTAGGGGATTTGTTTCAAGCGCAGGAATTTTCCCGTCTCTGGCCGGCTAGGAGCTTTGTTTCCGGTTTTCCGGCCTATGGCTCCTAGGGGCTTTCTTCAAGGGAAGGGACTTTTCCTGTCTTTGGCCCCTGGAGGTGGTAGCTCAGTGACTCAGAGTTTTAAAACAGTAACCAATCTGGTAAAGGATTGAAAGATCAACTGATCCAGAGAAAGTTTGTAAAAAAAACCGTCTCATTGGAGGAGAACGAGAATGGGGAGGGAACAACTCAGGGGTAAAAACTCCAGTGCATAAACCTACAGTGGCACCCCCTCCAGGTCACCCTCCACGGCATGGATGCTGTCCTTTTGCTCTGCCTAATAAACTGCACAACCGCACACTCTTTGGGTCCACAAGTTCTATTTGAGCTGTAACACTCAGTGTAACATCGAGGCCTCCTCTCCCATTCATTAGGTGGGAGAGGCCAAGAACCTGAGTTCCAGAAAATCGGGCTGCATCTAATTGGGTTACAGTTTCATTAAAAATTTCAAAGTAGAACTTTTCTAAAGAATCTAATCTGGTTTCAAGTGGTATAACCAAAATAATACTTTCAGTACTTTTGAAGTATATTATAACCCTATATCTGCAGAAACAAATAAATTAGATAGGAATTAAGTTATAATAATTACAATCAGTTGTTACTAAAATAGTAACTTTAATATATTTTACAATAATTTTTAATAGATTTACTAGGTAAGAATATAAACAGAAACAATCCTATTTTGTATGACAAAACTGGAATACAAATAAAATTATTTAATAAATTAAGTAACTTGTATAACTTAATATAAAAATATTAGTGAGAATTTTCTATGTTCTCAATTAGGAAATATTGTTTTTGACAAGTGTTTTTACAAAGTCATATCATTTGGCTTAATTATTCCATGATAAAATACATTGTTTTCTGTATAAAAGTAGAAATTTTTTTCTTTAAATGTTGGACCACAGTGACTTTTCTGTGCTGAATATTTTCTAAGAGAATTAAAATATAGGAAGAAATTATAGATTATGGACATAAAAATTATGGATTTGCATCCAGCTAGATTTATCCTCGGTTTTTGATTATAAATAGACACATATTTTCTCTAAATAGAAGTTGAATTAGAAATCTAATGATTAGATGAGATAATAAATATTGTGTTTAGCAAAATAACTGATTAATAGTAGACATAAATGTTAGCTATTATCAGTATAATGAGCTAATTAGTTCACTAAATAAATTCTACTAATGTATATTGAGAACATGTGCAATATGATGTGAATACAGAACTAAATAATACATATTGACTACTTTCAGTCTTGAGGTTTACCTTCTGGGATACAAAGACATAAATGAATAAAAAAATCGGCATGTTTGTATTTCATACATTACTGCTGTGAAAACCATTTAAAACATTAAAAATGTGTTGGGAAATGATAATGACTAGTTTGATAGCATACTTTAGAGAATCAGATTGGGAGATCAGAGATTCCATATGTAGTTTATGAAATTTGGAAATAGCCATACCAAAATACCGGTTGTATAAAGATTGGAAGCAGAATGTTCAAAATGTTAAAAAGAAAATTTTAAATCTGAGAAAGAGTGATTGAGTTGTTTTGCTCTGGAAGGCAATTAGTACAATGTGATTTCAGAAATCAGAATATAGGGCATCTTATGGACTACAAAATTACATTAAAAAAGAATTTTATCAAGAATAGAAATAATTTTTTTTTATTTCAACATGAACCAAGATTAGAAAAAGATTTGATAGTCAAGAGACGAACTTCAGTAAAATAGTGAATAAAAATAACAACAGTGGAGATCTCTTTTTAAAATACACTTGGATTTTGATTTTGTTCAGGTATGATGAGACCAACTGATGAGGAGATGATTGTCATTAAAAAGATTGTTTATTACTCAAAGTTCCAAAAAAGAGGGAGGCACACCACACCACTCAGGGTCACACAGAGACCATTAAGGTTGGTCATGGGTAGAGAGTAAGAGGAACAGCGGGAAAAGTTTTATCGTGGTGTGTGCAGGAAAGAATGGGTGAGACAGGATAAACAGCTAAATAGGTTTCAGGATTGGCTAGTTTGAATAATTATAGTGGTTTCCAGAAGGTAAGGGCATCCTCTAGTTGTCTGAGGCCTGGTGCCAGGGTGGTAAGGGCAGATGAATAATGTCTCAAAAGTGTAAGAGCCCATGAAACAGGGGCTTGTGGTGGGTGATTAGCCTTTGAATTGGGTAATTTTCATACAAAAGACACACTCTATGGAGAGTCCTTTGTTATCTGTAGGAATTTTCTACCCTTGGGATGGGCAGTCCTTTCCTAGTCTTCAAAGCTCCAGATGTCAATATATTATACACAGAAACTGAACACCTGGATTAGTACAGCAACCTTGTTTTCTCCCTAACTTAAAAAGTAATAGACCTGAGTCAATGACCTAGAAAATGACTCAATAGAAATGTCTCATACAGAAATGCAATAAATTAATAAAGAGAATGTAAAAAAAGAAAAATGCAAAACATCCAAAAATTGTGTGATATTTGAAAAGTCATAACACACACGTGTACTAGGTAAAGAAAAAGAAAATGTATCAGAAAAAAAAAATAGTAGTAATAATTGTGAGAAACACACACTCACCTGTCCAAACCCAGAGAATGGACTCAGAGACACAAAGAACAACATAGGCAACACTTTTGATGGTGGTCTTTGCAAGATTGGGTGTTGGGTAGGCAGGCACACCCAGGGCAGTTACAACAGGCAATTTTTCCTTTGCCACGCAAGTCTTTCCCCCTGATTCTCATTGATTGAATATTATGGGGTTACAATCCTCCCAGACATTACTTAAGTTTCATTATTCCCCTTATAATGTTATACCCTGATCTCCTTCTCTGGTTAAGTTTCAATTTTCCAATAACAAAACGTTCTTCCCATTTATGGGCTGACCTCTCCTCTACGTTCTGTTTGTTTATCATGAACTTCTAGGGGTATGAGCCTTGTGGTTTGTTACATCTGCAGTCTGGCTGCCAGTACTTAGATTTATCATGCCTTGAAAATGAACAATTTAAAATGTTTTCTCACAATAATGAAGAAGATCTTTCAAAATTAATGATTGACCCCAAACTACAGATTCAGAAAATTCAGCGAGCATCAAAACCAACTAATGCACAACAGAAGCAAGCAAATAAGCAAACAACACTAACATATTATCTTCAAATGGACAGGCAAAGAAAAAGAAAACAAAAATCTTAAAACCAGAGGGGAAAGGCAATCACTTTACCTGTAGAATTAAAGTATACATTTTCTCAGAAGCCATACAAGCAGGGAAACAATAGAGTGATATATTTAATATGTTAAAGGAAAAAAAAAGTAGCAATCTACCGTTATCTACTTATTAAAATTGTCTTTAAAAAGTGAATTAAAAAACAAAAATTCTCAAAGAAAACAGGGAATTTTTATCCCCAAAAGAATTGCCCTGCAAGAAATGTTAAAACAAACAAAGAAAAAAAAAGTCTCAGAGCATTTTCTCACTTATAAGCAGGAGCCAAACAATGAGAACACATGAACATGGGGAAAGAGGGAAGCAACACACAGTGGGGCCTGTTGGAGGGGTTGGGGGAGGGAGAGCATCAGGATAAACAGCTAACACATTCGGGGCTTAATACATAGGTGATGTGTTGATAGATACAGCAAACCACTATGGCACATATTTACCTATGTAACAAACCTGCACATCCTACACTTGTATCCCAGAACTTAATAAAATAAAATAAAACAAAATAAAATAAAATAAAATAAAATAATTTTTTAAAAAAGTCTTGGGGCAAGAGGGAAAATGATAGAGAAAAATATTTATCTGCTTGAAGAAAGCTAGACAATTGGAGAAAGATAATATGACGACTTTTTTTTTCTTTATCTGCATTGATTTAAGTAATAACTAACGCTTTGTGTTAAGAAATAATAGCAAAGTATATTGGGTGATTGTAGCATGTGGACAAGTGAAAGGAATGGTGCAATTTCAGAAGGGATGAAAAGAGAAACCTAGGCGACACTGTATCCGCACTAAAAATAAAGTTGTATAGAATTATTGGAAGGTGAGTTTAGATTATTTAAGAGTATGTTGTAAACTCTTCAATAATCACTAATATTTCTTAAAAGAAGTATAATTAACACAGTAGGGAGAAGATAAAATCAGTCCCATAAAATGTTCAATTGAAACCAAAGGAGGCAGAAGAAAAGGAGGAAAATAAGCAAATAACAAATGTAACAGACAGTTAATAGTTATAAAAATAAAATATTGTAATAAAAATGTTTTAATAATCACTTTAAATATGAATCGTCTAGGTATAAAATTAAAATAGATTGGCTAGGTGTGGTGACTCATACCTGTAATCTCAGCACTTTGAGAGGTGAGGCAGAAAGATTGCTTGAGGCCAGGAGTTGAAGACCAGCCTAGGGAACATAGCAAGTCCTATCTTTACAAAAATAAAAAATTTGCTGAGTGTGTTGGCACACATCTGTACTCCCTGCTACTTGAGAGGTTGAGACAGGATAATGCTTGAGCCCAGGAGGTTGGGTCTACATTGTGCCATGATCGTGCCACTGTACTCTCTATCCTGGTGACAGAGTAAGACTCTGTCTGAGAAAACAAACATACAGAGATTGTCAAGGAGGACTTCTTTTTTTTAATTTTCCTTCTTTTTTTTTTTTTTTTTTGAAACAGAGTTTCACTCTTGTTGCCCAGCTGGAGAGCAATGGTGTGCTCTGCAACCTCTGCCTCCTGGGTTCAAATGATTCTCTTGCTTCAGCCTCCTGAGTAGCTGGGAATACAGGTGCCCACCATCATGCCCTGTTAATTTTTGCATTTTTAGTAAAGACAGGGTTTCACCATGTTGGCCAGGCTGATCTTGAACTGCTGACCTCAGGTGATCCACCAGCCTCGGCCTCCCAAAGTGCTGGGATTACAGGCTTGCACCACTGTGCCTGGCCTCAGAGAGGACTTTTTAAAAGTTCTAAACATATGCCACCTACAAAAACAAACAAACAAAAAAATCCCACAACTTTAAATATAAAGACTCTAACAGTTTAAAGGTAAACATAAGAAGACATGTAACATGCTAACATTAATCACATTAATCAACAGGAAACTGAAGCAACTAGGTAAATTATCAGGAATAATGGGCCATTTTTAAAATAAAGACATAGTAGCCCTAAATGTATGCACCTCGCAGAATATCAAAATACTACTGAAAGGAGAAACAGACAAATTCACTATTATCATTTGAAGACCTCAACACTACTCACTTAGTAATTGATAGATCAAGCAAATAGATAATCATCAAAGATGTAGTTGACCTAAACAATACTCAATCAACTTGATCTAATTGGCAATTATAGACCATTCCATTCAATAGCAGAAAAAAACATTCTTCTCATGACCACAAAGAACATTCAACAAGATCTACCATATTCTGTACCATAAATCACACGGTAACAAGTTAGAAAAAGAGAAATCCTTGTGAATTAAATTAAAAATCAATAATTTAAAGATTGATGGTAAATTGCCAAACATTTGAAATGAAACAACACAATAATACAAATAACACAAATATTGTCAACTAATTTAAATTAAAATACAGAATTTTATTTTAAAAATAAAATTAAAATTGTGAAAACTTGTGAAATGCATTGAAAATAGTTACTAGAGGGAAGTTTATAGCACTGAATGCATATATTAGAAAATGTGGAAGAGCTTAATTCATCAACTTAAGTTTCTATCTTAAGAATTAATGAAAGTGTAATAACCTACCCTGGGCTAGCAAAACCGACTCCATTTTAGCTGTAAACTCCAACCTGGCTTCCCTCTCCTTACCACAGCCCCTTTGGGTGCATTACTGGGTCATGCTGCACTTAGAGGCTTTGAAGCTACCATTCTTAACACTTGTAACCGTTGTAACTGCATCCTGCTTGGCATACCTCCCCGCTGCTATTGTAAGAAAAAAGCTTCCCTTCGATCATTGTGTTGGAGCCTGATCGCCCCCTTCTTGGTAATTGTGTGGAAACCACCTGTGCCCAAAGCCACTTCCTCTAACCTGCTTTTCTGCTTCTGTAAAATTCTGCTTCAGCTAGGTACTCCCCTCCCCTACCTAAATCAAAGTATAGAGGATAATCAGGCCCCTTCCTCAGGGCCAAGAGAATTTTGAGCTTTAGCCATCTCTTGGTCGCTGGCTAATTAAAGGACTCTTAATTTGGAACTCAGAGCATGGTGCATTCCTTCTAACTCACTCCGTTACAACAAAAGAAGAACAATTTAAATCTAAATCAAGCACAGAAAAGCCGTAGTAACAATTAGAGCAAAATCAAATTAAAAACAGAAAAGCAATTTAAAAATCACATGATTACCTGGATAGACTCAGGAAAGGCCTTTGATAAAATTCAACATCCTCTCATGTTAAAAATTCTTAATAAACTAGGTGTTGAAGGAACATACCTCAAAATAATAAAAGACATTTGTGACAAACCCACAGCCAATACCATACTGAATGGGTAAAAGCTGAAAGCATTCCCCTTGAAAAGCAATACAAGGATGCCCTCTGTCACCACAACTATTCAACATAGTATTAAGAAGTTTGGGCCAGGGCAATCAGATAAAAGAAGGAAACAAAGTGTAGTCAAATAGATAGAAAGCCAAATTGTTTTTGTTTGCAGGTGGCATAATCCTATATCTAGGAAATGTCATCATCTCACCCAAAAGCTTCCTAAGCTGATAAGCAATTTCAGTATAATCTGAGAACACAAAATCAATGTTCAAAAATCACAAGCATTTCTATACACCAACAGACAAGCAGAGAGCCAAATCATGAATGAACTCCCATTCACAACCTGCAAAGACAATAAAATACCTAGGAATACAGCTAACAAGGAAAGGGAAGGAACTCTTCAAGGAGAACTACAAATCACTGCTCAAGGAAATCAGAGAGGACACAAACATATTGAAAAATATCCTATGCTCATGGATAGGAAGAATCAGTATTGTGAAAATGGTTATGCTGCCCAAAGTAATTTGTAGATTTATTGCTATTCCCATTAAACTATCATTGACATTCTTCACAGAACTAGAAAAACTATCTTAAAATTCATATGGAAGCAAAAAAGAGCTCATGTGGTGAAGACAATCCTAAGCAAAAAGATCAAAGCTGGAGGCGTCACACTATCAACTTCAAATTATGCTACAAGGCTGCAGTAAACAAAATAATGTGGTACTGGTACCAAAACAGACAGATAGGCCAATGAAACATAATAGTGAACTCAAGAATAAGACTAGACATCTACAACCATTTGATCTTTGACAAACCTGACAAAAACAAGCAATGGGGAAAAGATTCCCTATTTAATAAATGGTTCTGGGTGAACTGGCTAGTCGTATGTAGAAAGTTGAAACTGGACCCCTTCCTTACACCTTATACAAAAATTAACTCAAGATGCATTAAACACTTAAATGTAAAACTCAAAACTATTTAAAAAAAAAAAAACCAAAAGAATATGTAGGCAATACCATTCAGGACATAGGCATAGGCAATAATTTCATAAAGTAAATATCAAAAGCATTTACAACAAAAGCCAAAATTGACAAATGGGATCTAATTAAACTAAAGAGCTTCTGCACAGCAAAATAAACTATCATTAGAGTGAATTGAAAAACTACAGAATGGGGAAAAAATTTGCAACCTATCCATCTGACAAAGGTCTAATATCCAGAGTATACAAGGAACTTAGATAAATTTACAAAAAAAAAAAAATGCCAGTAAAAAGTGGGCAAAGGACATGATTGGACACTTCTCTAAGGAAGACAATTATGTGGCCAAAAACATATTAAAAAATCTTAACATCATTGATAATTAGAGAAATGCAAATCAAAACCACAATGAGATACCATATCATGTCAATCAGAATGGCAATTATTAAAAAGTGAAGAAACAACAGATGCTGGTGACGCTGTGAAGAGATAGGAAGGCTTTTACAGTGTTGATAGGAATGTAAATTAGTTCAATGATAGTGAAAGACAGTGTGGCAATTCCTCAAAGACCTAGAACCTGAAATATCAACTGATCCAGCAATCTCATTACTGGGTATATACCCAAAGGAATAGAAATCATTTTATTATAAAGATACATGCATGCATATGTTAATTACAGCACTATTCATAATAGCAAAGACATTGAATCAACCCAAATGCCCATCCTGGGTTCAAGCAATTCTCCTGCCTCAGCCTCCCATGTAGCTGGGACTACAGGCATACACTGTCACGTCTGGCTAATTTTTGTATTTTTAGTAGAGAGAGAGTTTCGCCATGTTGGCCAGGCTGGTCTCGAACTCCTGACCTCAGATGATCTGCCCACTTCAGCCTCCCACAGTGATAGGATTACAGGCATGAACCACCCCCCGGCTGCTTTTATTATTTAAAAATTGTAATATGACATTACCATTATCAGATTTACATTGCTTAGTTATTTTAACATAAGTAATTCCTTATGAATCACTTATAAGATATAAAACAACAAGTCAGTAGACAAAATGGTGTTAAGCTATCTTATCTGTCAGAGATATATTATTAACTATGTTTCAATGGGATTATAATAGATATAATGTTAAGGGTAACTGAGCTATGTGGGGTTTATATTTCTTCAGGGAATAACAGGCAAACCAAAGCACATCAATCTTAGTATCATTAAATAAGTCTTCACTAAGGGGAATCGTGATGAAGCAACAGAGAAGAAAAAAGTCATTGCAAATTCAATTATTAGCCTCTATGTATTAAAAAAGAAGAAGAAAGTCAAAGAAAATGCAAACCTAAAAAATGTCAGAAGTGTTTTTAACCTGGAGTTTAAATTCAACCTAAAAAATCCTATATAATATAACCTATGGAAGAGTTGGGAGACAGAGAAAGCGAGGGTGGTTCAAGTTGGGGCAGGTGGCATGGGGTTGCTACAGGCAAGGAATATTATTTCAGCCTTAGGCATTTTGAACTGATAGCTGGGTAAGAAGAGAAAATCTAAGGTCATTTTGGTATCTTATTAAAGTTATGAGAATCAGCCAGTAAAGTTTTCGGTGACTTGGGTGTCAAGAAACTCTGACTGGCTAATAGTTTTATAAAAAGTTTATCGGTATTGTAAAATCCAGGTTGTATCTCAATATATAATCACATGCAAAGTTGGAGTCACGAGTAAACAGTAAGTATATTACTACTTTTTAACTATATAAACAAATTAACTCTAGATCTAGCAGGGAAATTTCATAAAATACCATTGTTGTGTATAGTTTCAAGATTATCTGGTAACTATCTTTAAAGGGAATTGTGGGCAAACAAATGATTACGTGATAATTTCTTCAGCACATTTGTTTAAATGCTTGATGTACATATCAACACTCTCTTCCAACCTTCTGTAAAATTTTCACAACAATTTCTACACAGGCAGTACTATAAAAATAATTTATAACAAAAGTATTTAAATATTAACAAATAAAATTTAAAGCTTAATTATTTTGTGAGCATAGTCTTTTTTTTAAAACAAATGGCAGTTTGTAAAATGCTAACTCTTCTAATAATAACTTAAACCAAAGAAGCTAAACTACAATTCTACTGGATTTTAGCATAGATCAAAGATGTAACAGTAAATACAATTATAAAGGCTGAACTGAAACTATCTTGCATATTATTAAAATATTTCCAAACTTCTACTTGGGGAATAATCTGTAAATTTAAACTGAAGATTTTAGACAAAATGATGAGTTTTCATGTGGAAATATAACTCTGTGCCAGAGTGATGACAGAATATAGGTACACACACATGCACACGTGCATGCACACGCAGAAATGTATTGTTTTACGTTACATTTGTAATGTAAATGTAATAAATTTGTAAATGTTATAAGTTATGTAACAAATGATTTTTTTATCTTCCTTAGATGGAGAGCACACCAAATAACACAGAGTTATAGCCTAGTGAAATTACACACCAAGATAAAGAGAAAAATCTTAAAGCAAAGAGAAAAAATATTTTACAGCAGCAACATTAGAATAATTGAAGACTATTAATTAGCAAAAATAAGATTCAGCTAATAAAATATAGCTAAATATAGATATTTAAGAAAATTTAAAATGTAGCATATTATCAACCATGCAGAATGTCATAGATTGCTCTGAGCTGGGAAGAAACTTAGACCTCACAAAATTGAAAGTAGGACACATCAACTTTATCTGTAGTGCTTTTTGTTTGTTTGCTTATTGTAGTAAGAAAATTTAAAATCACTCTCTTAAATTTTTACTTGTACAATATACTTTTGTGTGCACTATGGGTACAATACTGTACAGAAAATCTCTAGAAATTATTCCTCTTGCACAACTAACACTTTATTGCTGTTGGATAGCAAACCCTCCATTTTCAACTCTTCCATCCTTTTCAACCACTACTTTACCATTTCTTCCTATGATTCAGACTATTTTAATAACCTCATATAAGTGAAATTATGTAGTATTTGTCTTTCTGTAAATGGCTGTTTTTCACTTAGCATAGTGTGCACAAGATTCATCCGTATGGCTGTATATAAGAAAATTTCCTTCATTTTGTTGTTTTCTTTTTTTATAGAGTAATTTTAGGATCATAGCAGATTTCAGTGGAAGGCACAGAGATTTTCCATATGTTCCTTGTTCCCACACATGGGTAGCCTTCCCCATTATTAACACTCCCACCAGAGGGGTACAATTGTTACACTTGATGAGCCTACACAGACACACCATAATCAACCAGAGTCCATAGTTTACTTTACGGTTTACTCTTGATAGTACACATTCTATGTGTTTGGAAAAATGTATAATGACATCTTCCATCATTATAGTATCATACAGAATAGTATCACTGCCCTAAGTGTACTCTGTACTATACCTTTTCATTCATCTAACTTTTCTAACCATTATCAACCACGGATCTTTTCATTGTCTCCAATTTTGCCTTTTTCAGATTTTATGCATTTGGAATCATAGAATACACAGCCTTTTCAGATTGGCTTGTGTCACTTAAGAGTACACATTTAAGGTTCTTCCATGACTTTTCATGGCTTCCTAGCCTATTTCTTTTTACTGAAAAATAATATTTCATTGTTTCTTTGTACTACAGTTTATCCACTCACCTACTAAATAACAGCTCTGTTGCTTTCAAACTTTGGCAATTACAAAGAAAACTGCTCTAAACATTTGTGTGGACATAAGCTCTCAGTTCCTTTGAGTAAACACCAAGGAGCTTAACTGCTACATTGTATATATGGTAACAGTATGCTTAGTTTAAGAAACTGCCAGATTGTCTTTGAAAGTGGTTGTACTATTTTTCATTTCTATCAGCAATAAATAAGTTTGTATTAATCCACATTGCATTATTTAGTGTTGTCAGTGTTCTGGATCTTGGTTAGCCTAATAGGTATGTAGTGGCTCTTCATTTTTAAGGCTAAATAATATTTATGTGTACATATATTCTACATTTTCTTTATCTTTTTGAGGGAAGATGTTCTCTTTCCAGAGTCCACAGGGGGCATAGTGTTAAGCACAAGAATTTCCCAGCACCACGCCCCCCTCCTCTCTCAATCCGGGAGATTTAATGGTTTATGTTTGAATTTCGTGGGTGCAGGAAGAAACTAAGAATCAATCACTCCAGCAGAAGTTCCAAGGAACTCCTTTCAGTGGCCTGGGGTCTTAGAGAAGATAGGGGTTCCTCCCAGGTTAAAAGTTCCCTTCTTCCACACCCCTTCAGACTCCTCGTGTGGGTCCCCTTCCACGAACACTCCTTTCATGAAAACTGTCTTTCTCCTAAATTTTCCATCTGGAGTCCCCTTCCACACTCTCTCGTGGAAGCCTGTCTTCCCTTCCTAAACTCCATCTCTTTCTCTATTCCCTGACACTCTTGTGGAAGCTACTTTCCTCTCTTGGATTCATCTTTCTGGATTCTCTCACTCAGTGTGAGAGTTAGCTGTTTCTTTCTCTCTCCTCCTCCTGTTTCTCTCTCTCTTTAAATAAATCACTTTCTACAAACACTTTTGAGTCTGGCATTTACTGTGCACTGTGACGTGGTCCCCTCTCTCATTCTTGAGAGGGCAGGAGGCCAGGAACCCGGAGAAACATCCTCTCAGGGGAGCTGAGGGCACCCTGAACCCCTGAACCCCAATATTACATTTTCATTCAATGATGTACATTTTGGCTGGTCCCATATCTTTACTATTGCAAATAATGCTGCAGTGACTATGAGAATGCAGATATCTCTGAGATCCTAATTTCAACATTTCTGAATAAATACCCAAAAGTGGAATTGCTGGGTCATATGATAGGTCTATTTTTAACCTTTTGAGAAATCACCATACCGTTTCCATAAAAGCTGCACTATTTTACATTCCCACCAACAGTGTAAAAAGATATCTTATTTTTCACATGCTCACTAATGCCGGTTATTTTTTAATGCCCAATCTAAAAACTGTGAGGTGACATTGTGGTTTTTATTTGCATTTCTCTGCTGATTAATGATGTTAAGCATCTTTTTTATATACTTGTTAGCTACTTGTATGTCTTTGGAAAAATGTCTATTGAATCCCTTTGCATTCCCCCCACCACACATTTTTTGCTATTGAGTTGTAGAAATGTCTTATACATCATAGATATTAACTCTTAATCAGATATATGGCTTCTAAATATTTTTCTTTCTAATTCTATAGGTTGTCTTATTACTCTTATTACTCTGTTGATTGTTGCCTTTGCTATGAAAAGGCTTTTTAGTTTGATGTAGTCCCACTACTTTTGCTATTGTTGCCTATGTTTTTGGTATTACATCTAAGACATCATTGCAAAGAGCAACATCCTGAAGATTTTTCTCTGGAAATTTAACAGTTTCAGGTCTTATGTTTAAGCATTTAATCTATTTTGGGGTTATTTTAGTGTATTATGTGAGATAAGAATTCAGTTTTATTTATTTGCACATCAATATTCAATTTACCCAACACCAGTTGTTGAGGAGACTATCTTTTCTTTATTATGTGTTCTTGTCATACTGTCAAAAATTAGTTGACTGTATATGCAAGGGTTTATTTCTAGCTCTATATTCTGTTTCATTGGTCAGTATGTCTGCTTTCATGCTAGTGTCATATTGTCTTAATTACTGTAGCTTTGCCATATATTTTGAAATGAGAAAGTGGTATGCCTCCAGCTTTGTTCTCTCTCAAAGCCAGTTTGGGTATTTTTGGTCTTTTGTATTTTCATATGAATTTCAAAATTATTCTTTCTAATTCTGTAAAAAATGCCACTGAATTTTTGATAGGAATTTCAATGAATTTGTAGATTACTTTAAGTAGTATAAATATTTTAACAATATTAAATTTTCTAGTTCATGATCATAAGGTATATTTCCATATATTTGTGTCTTCTTTAATTTCTTCCATTAAAATTTTGTAATTTTCATTATACAAAAGAAGGGTAGAGTTGCCAGAATATATAGAGAGAAATAGCTAAAGTTAGAGAAAAGGGCCGCTAGAAAGGAGCTGATGCCTTAGAACAGAGCCACCAACAATCTGTATAATTGTAGGGAAGGATGTGTGGAAGTAAATGCCCTGGTCATTTCCTTTCTTCGATATCATAAGGGTACCTACTATTGGCTGAATCAAATCAGATGATGCAGGACAAGAGGGTTAGTTTGTTGGAGACCATAAGACAGACTTGTAGCTCAAATAACAGAGAAACATGAGCAGTGAATAAATCTATGATGGCTAATTGAGAAGATCCAGTACACTACAGTTGGGCAGTGGAGAGTGAGAATAGTGAACATAGAAATGCTTAGCACAACAGTAAAAGTTTATGGGTGAGAAGTCCCTGATGTATTCAGAGTCTTCAATGTGCTAAACACAGGTAAAATAATCAAAATTTGTAAAAACATAATTGAAGAAAATACTAAAATTAAACATTTCCATGGGACCCTAAAATCTCATGGGCTATAGGCACTGCGGCAATTGTGTGTGAATAAGTTAACATTAGTAGGAAGACTAAATTTCCCATGTAGTGCAAAATCCTGAGTTTTCTAATATAATGCCAGTTTAGAAATATGCAACATAGATGCCTCAAAAAAGCAAACAATAAACTGCACAACAAAATGGAATTCAGAGATAAACAAACTTGTATATAATAGAAGCTCTCAAACAAAAATTAGAGCCCTTGTAACTTACAAAACAAAAATCACTTTTTTCAACAGAAAATGTGAATTAAATTAAGGAGAATGCTAACACATAGAAATGTAATGATAAATTCTAAAAGGACCATGAAAATAGTAGTTATGAGTGTCTAAAAATAGAATAGCATCCCTGCTATGAATAAAGGAATTTATTAAGTAATATGGTAAACACATAGAGATGATCCCCAGTGAATCACACTTTTGTGTACCTCCTTCCGAGTACAGGTGGAATTTGTGACTTGCTTCTAGTCAATACAATATGAAAAAATTGTGGGGTTCTTCACTATTATACATGTTTGTTAATAAGACTTTTTTCTTATATAAGTTTTATCAAAGAATAAGTCATAATATTCTTCTGCTGGCACTGGATAAGTAATTTACATGTTGTTAAAGGGTCTGTGGAAAGATCACATGGCAGGGAAATGCAGGCAGCCTCTAAAACCTGGGGGCAGCTTCAAGCTAATCATCAGTAAGAATCAGAGGACCTCAGTTATGCAGTCACAGGGGATGAATTTTGACAACCAACTAAATTAACTTGGAAGTGTATTCTTCCCCAGTCAATTCATCAGATTAAAATGCAGCCTGGTAATTATGCTTCTACTCTCAATTATTACACATTCATTGTATACCTGTATCAAAGTTTCTACGTACCCTATAAATATATACAACTACTACGTAACCCCCAAAATTAGAAATTAAAATAATGATAATGAAATGAAATATATTTTTAAAAAATGCATCCTGACCACACTTTGATTGTAGTGTTATGAGAGATCAAGCAGAGTCTGAGTAGGCCATGCCAGGATTCCAGGTACACAGAAACTATGAGAAAATAAATACGTATTGTTTTAAGCCAGTCAGCTATGACAAATCATTACACAGTAGAAAACTAATACAAATAAGAAATAAAAGGTATGAAATAAAACAGACTTGGGAAATAAAAATATTCAAATATTTAAATGAAAGTTCACTCACACACTGTTGTACATAGATTAAATATTAGACACAATTTATCTGAAAATAGAATTAGTAAATTGGGCATTAAATATAAATTAATGTCCCCGAATAAAGTATGTAGCGATGTAAATTAAAAACATTTTTTTTAAAGTTCAGAAACAATGTAACTGGAATGAGTAGCTTCACCTTATATTTAAGATTAATTTTTTTAGGAAATGAATAAAATTTAACAGGAAGATAAGTAACATTTGAAGACTATTTGGGGATGAAGGAATATTGTGGCTGAATATCTTCTTGTACCAATTAATATTTTGAGTTTTCAGGCCTAAAGTATTATCAAGTTAAGAGCAGAGCTAAGAAATTTTAGAAAATAATCATGATTTTACAATTGCACATTGAAATTGCAGAGCATCAGATATAAGACAAAATTGGAAAATCAGTCAAAGAGAAATGACAGATATCTTTCAAAAGTACAGTAGTCAAATTAATAGAGATGTTTTATGAACAAATGAATATGTAACATTTAAATAATTGCTCTAACGTGAAGTAGAAAACAGCAATAAATTGGAATTAAGTTATTCTCTACTATCCTCAAGAGAAAGGATATACAGTAGTCCCCCAGTATTCAGTTTCACTTACCCACAATAAACTGCATCTTAAATATTAAATGGAAAATTCCAGAAGTCTACAGCTCTTTAAGTTGCCTGCCATTATGAGTAGCATAATGAAATCTTTTGCTGTCTACTTTGTCATGTCAGGATGTGAATTATCCCCTTGTCAAGCGTATCCACCCTGCCCTCCCCATTAGTCACTGAGATGCTGTCTCAGATCAACTGTCATGGTATTGCAATACCCATATTCAGGTAACCCTTGTTTGGCACTATATGCAGTTTCAAGCATCCACTTAGGTCTTAGAATGTACATCCAAGCTGCTTTTAAAGGCAAAGATAGTAGTATTTGAGTCTGCTATAGTCCTATTATTGATTAAACTTAACTTTTCAATGACGATTTAGAATTTTAACAAAATGCCAATTTGTGAATAAAGCCCACGTGATAGATTTTGAGGCACAAATTTAATTTTCTAGTGGAACCACAAAAATGCTAACATCTTTATGTCCCATTTGAATAGTCAACACTAGAGATACAAGAGATCTTTGTGGGTGGCATAAATCTCACTTACCAACTGCTTACATCTATTTTCTGGCAATGTCAATAAAAAAAATGATAACTGGTTAGGGCTTTCATTACACATAGTGAAATTTATAGATCTGCTTCAAAGTAGCAGCACTTGGATTCCTACTACTTGATTGATCCAGAAAGCATCTATTTTTAAGCAAACATCCCAGTACCTAGGAAAGACGTGACATCACATAAAATCATTTATTAACATATTTCCAATAAACTAGTCATGCAATATAGATAGCTATATTTCAAGCAAAGTGGGTATATTCATTTTAATGTGAGAGGGGGGTAATGAAATCGTCATGTTATATGGATGCCATGTTATAAAGAGATTTGGAAATTATCCATGGTAAGGAAGCTTCTTAATTAAATATTTGACTAAAGCCAAAAAATGACTTATTATTCACTGAAGTAAAAAGACTGTTGAAATGAAAGTAATAAAAAGAAATACAGCCACACACAATATTATTTATTATTTTTGAATGTTAACTTCTATGGGGTGATTAACTTATTTTATTATTAATAATTATGACTTAATCTTGAAGCAAGTTATTCTTTACTTCAAATCTGACTGAAGAAATTCAAGCTTACAAACTATTGCCAGTGATTATACCGATAGAAATATAGGAAGCAGATCCTAACCCAGTTAGACTTGAATTCAAAGCCTGAATTGTTTTCAAGGATACTTGCTACTTCCCTGAAAAAACAGATATTGAATATAACATAACATACAATCTATATTTGTTTTTATATTTTAAAATATACTAAGAATATTTTTATTTTTGGATCTTACGAACTGTGTTAGCTTGATAAGAAATTGCTGTTATTTTTCTCAAATTCTCCTTGAAAATGAATGTTTCCTAATGGAAGGAATAAGATAAGAAGTAATTAATATTATTTATTCTAAAATTAATTAAAAATCTTTATTTTGGTTTTTATTATTAATTTGCTAAGTATTCTATTTTAAAGGAGAAGAAAGAAAAAATATGCAGGAGAGACTACCTTACAGAAACTATCAAGTAGAGCTAAGTGATTGATAGATTAGTTGAGTACATTGATTACTGTTAATTCAAGTTTCTAGAATTACCAGTGAGAGCTAGACTGATCCTTTGTGAGACTCCTAATTTCTAAAGTTCAGTTATTCATAATTGTACTATAATGAATATTTTATAGGTAGAGAATATTTGTTAGAGTGTGGTAAGTATAGTAGTATGTGTATGTGTTTCCATATATACAGTTCTTAACATTTAAACAGAAACTGTGTGATGCACCTACTCAGCAAGAATAATTCACATGTGGAATATATATCTATTTTCTTTGTGTTTGTCCAACAATTCAGTTCATTTTGGTGACACTAATAAGTTAATATGGAAAGGCCCTGGTGTCTCAGTTGCTCCTTTGAGGAAGGAGACCCTTCTAACTTTAAAGGACAGTGCATTCATCTAGAATTCTTCTTATTAATTATTTAAATGCTCCATGGAACAATTTATATATATGTTTATTTGATAAAATATCAGGTTAAAAATAACTAGGAAGTAATTTTTTACTTCAGCTTGAATAATTGTGGAAAGACAGTGTGGCAGTAGAAGTTTAAATGATTCATCTAAATTACTATCCTTTAGAGAACTGCAGCAAGGAATTTAAATTACAAAACAGCTAACAATCTAAATATTGTCAGCTAAGCAAAAGCCTCATTCCATTCAGTTGATCACCTACTGAGAATCGTCTTGTTAGGTGTCTCTTGCTAGTTTTTCCAATGACAAACTTTAGATTTTAAGCTATATTATTCATTTTTTAATATAATTGCATTATTCTATAGGACTTTTAGAATAATTAAAAGGACAAATGAAGTATGCCCTGTGAAGCAAAAAGAAGGTAGTTGAGTTTGTAAAATGAAAATTCATGAGAATGTTGAAATTAGGTATGTATGCAGTCAGAAAAAGCATAGTATTGCATATGGTAAATACTGTAAATTTTAAAAAAATAAAGCAATCAATTTATGTATATACGGTGCATTCTTAGTGCAATAATGTAACTGTTAAGAAAGTAAACCATTGCAACTTCCTCTGGTTCCACATCCTATCATTATCTTTATTACTCCCTAAATTTTTTTTTCGGTTTCATCCATTCAGATTTACTGAGATTACTTGCAATCTTGGCTCAGGCTCATAGCCTACTTGATTAGAAAATTATTAACAAACTGCTGGAAAACCATAGAGTTCCCAAATAACAAATCAAATGTCTTTATCTCGTACCATGTAATTTAATTTACTTTAATGCTTTTTAATGTCTTCATTTTGTACCACGTAACTTAATTTACTTTAATGCCTTTTCTCCACTTATACTCTACCTCTTTATTTTCCTCCTCCTCCTTCTTCTCCTGCTCCTTTTTCTTTTTGATTTGTTTGTGTATGATGTAATAGAATTAATCAACATCGAATAGAATGGAATACAAATGTGAAGTGGAGGCTGTTTCAACAGACTGATAGAAAGAAAATAGGCATTGGTAAACAAATATATAGTCACTACTTTTCTTGGACATAGTCTATAATTTACATACAAACAAAGCTGCTGAACACGCATAGCACCACACATATACATTATCAGAAGTGTCTAATTACCTACACTTTATAAGTTCTATGACACTTGTAGTGTGAGCTTCAACATCTATCCTGGCCAAGGACTACTATTTATGTCTCAGACTTGTCTACTTTTCTCAGGTAGTTTTTCTCTTGATTCACAGCAATAAACATATACCTACATATTCTGTCACCAGGCCATAGAATAAATGTAGTTTCTAGGAAAGGAGACCCTAGACAGAGGGCAAGCATTGGAATCAACAGAAGTCAGTTGCTGGAAGTCAGTCATGCAGATTCCCCTTATTTTGGTGGGGAAGAAAACATCTTAAACATAAAAACTTAGTAATTATTAAGGCAAAAGGGTATACAGTTGCCTTTAACAGTATCAAGAATTTTCCTTTTTATAAGGCTTAATGTGTGTAGTGGTCAATAGCAAAAGCATTCAGTGGATTTACCTTTCTCCTTGGAGCAATCATGCTTATTCAGTTATAAATCAAATTTTACATCATCCTAGCTGTATGCTTTTTACTTTTTTAAGTTATATTTTATGGAAAAAAAATTTTTCCACACTTGGTTTTCATAATCTAGTTCCCTTGCATTCATCCTTAAAGCTAACCACATTTATGAATTTGAATTTACATGGCCCTTTAAAGTAGTCTAATACTTATATGTCTATAAATTATACAATGTTTTAATTATTTAGTTAAATTTCAAAAATAATATATTATGTAACTTATTTGTTATGAAATACTATTCATTTGAAAACTATCCCGAAAAAAATTTAGATTCAGTTCTTATATTTTAACCACTAAAGAAAAGTCTTCTAAATGAATATACAAAATGTATTCAACTATTCCCATAATAATGGATACTTAAATTATAATCAAATTTATATAATTACCACAAAAAGCTATTCTTATAAATTTATTTAATTTAACCCACAATGTGTCTAACATCTATTTATAATTAGAATTAATGTGTATGGGTTTTCACAGTGTAAAATAGCACTCCAATGTGAGCTCACTATGTAACCAGATTAGCTGCTACCGGATTCTCTGGAACTTAGGTTCTTGGCCTCTCAGAACCCCAAGGAATGGGGAAGAAAGCCTTGGTGTCGCAGTGAATGTTACAGCTCAAATAGGACTCATGGACCCAAACAGTGTGCTGTAGTGCAGTTTATTAGGCAGAGTGAAAGGCCAGCTTCCATGCTGTGGAAGGGGACTCGGAGTGGGTGCTGCTGCAGGCTTGAACAGCTGGAGATTTTACCCCTGAGTTATTCCCTCCCCATTCTTGTTTTCATCCAATGAGAGAGGTGTTTTTTTTTTCCCCAAACTTTCTCTGGATTAACTGATCTTTGAATTTTTACCAGATTGGTTACTTTTTTAAAATCCTAAGTCACTGAACCTCCACTTCCAGGAGCCAGAGGTGGGAAAAGTCCCTGCCCTTGAACAAAGTCCATAAGAGCCAGAGGCGGGAAAACTGGAAACAAAGCCCCCAGTTGGCCACAGGCGAGAAAAGTCCTGCACTGGAAACAAAGCCCTCCTGGCCAGAAGAGGGAAAAGTCCTTTGCTTGAAACAGGGCCCCTTAGCTGACCCAGGAAGTTCCTCTAACACAGTCGCTCATCACCAACTACTTACTCTCCCAAGCAGATTTCAAAGTTCTTATTTTTGGAAGGCTTTCAAAAAATAACCATAGATTTTTCAACATTTTTAAATGTTTTTTTTTAAATTGTGCTATTGATTTTTACTTAGATATTTTATTGTCTATTTTTGTAATTGTGGCTGTTTATCCTTTGGCTAATATGTGAAAACATTACTTAAAATATTAAATATTTTTACTATACTCATTTTTTGATCAATGTTGCTGTGTTTTTACAGTTCGTTGTATCCTAAAAGAATTTTTTGATATTTTAATCCCTATTTTATTCCATTTAAATAGTCATTATTACTTTATTAGATTAATACTGCTATTTTATAGCTTTTGATTTAAACACTGAGTTTAAATATTATTGGTTATTTCTATAAGCGGATTTAAAACCATAATTTAAAATTTCTTTTAAGCTTAACTTATACTGTAATACATGTTTATATGTAGTGCTTCCTTTGTCAATCATTGCTAAGTACTTCAAACAATTCAGTATAATTTTCTATTAATCCATGTTATTTAGGCTTTAATAGTCACTTTTCAATTATATTGCATTTTTAGTCAGACTTGTATATCTTACATATAGTGTATCTTATTCTATGGCCTCGTTCATGGCTTGATTTTACTGATGTTCAATTTGTAGTACGTTGCAGGTGAAAGGTTCTAAAATATAGTTTAGATAAATTTTATTCATTGAATTGTTTAAGTCCTATGAATCCTTAAAAATGCTTTGTCAGTTTTATCTGTCAGTTTCTAATTGAGAACTTTAAAAATCTGTCACCACCTATTTGTAGTTCTTTTAGTTTGCGGGATGTGGCTTATATATTACAAGTCTCTGTTTAAGTGAACAGAAGCTTGTAACAAGTATACATTTTTTATTGGCTGTCTTATTTTGTAGTACTCCTATGCAGCCCTATTAATTATTTTCCACTGAAGTGTTAAAGTTTATGTTTATGGGACTGTAGGAAAAGTTTCATTGATCCAAGTTTATTCTTGCCAGTTAGTTGAGTAAATAGTCAATTTGCACTAATTTGCTGAATGGTCCATTAGTTGAATGACCATTTCTCTGAACTTTATTTCATCTAACAATTTGGTTGTAGTGGATAGTTTTTATTTTTCCTTTGTAAGATAAAAGATAAAGGAATTTTCAAGTTATGTATTCCAGCTTTCTGTTGCCACTGCTAAAGATGAAGGGATGCAGAGAGGAGACAATGGCAAGTTGTATAACAAATTTAGGCATAAAAATGACACCAATCAAAATTACCTTTTGATTATTTTGACATGATTTTTTAAATATATACTTTTTATAAGTAAAGCATTGTCATAAGATTTTTCATGTTATATTTCAGAAGATTTTTATTCAAAGATGTACTTATAAAATTACGTCTTTATGAGAACAATATAATATTGTTACCCTCAATTCCACCTCACTCTCCTTTAGTCTTATTTACATGCAATACTAGAAGTTTTGTTATTTAGTTATTAATGTAGACAAATAACTTTCAATCATAATACTGTTTATGAAGGCAAAGGGAGCACCCACAGCCTTGGGAAACTGCCCTTGTGGCTTTGCAAGGTGCTGCCCCCTTCTGGATGCTTTCATGGGCAGATGATGAGTGTCTGTGGCTTTTCCAGGCAAACAGTGCAAGCTGTTGGCAGATCTACCATTGCGGAGTCTGGAGGACAATGGCCACCTCTCATTAGGCAAAGCCTTAGGGTAGACTCTGTGTGGGGGCTCCAACCCCACACTTCCCTTTCACACTGTCATGGCAGAAGTTGTTCAGGAGGACTCCACCCCTGCTTCAAACTTCCCGGACATCCAGGCATTACCATATATCCTCTAAAATCTAGGCAGAGGTTTCCAAACCTTAATTCTTGACCGCTGTGCACCCATAGACTCAACACCACATCATGGAAGCCACCAACGCTTAGGGTTTGCACCTTCTGAAGCAATGGCTTGAGCTACACCTTGGCTCTAAAAGCTATACCTTTTAGTCACAGGTGGAACTGGGACACAGAAAATTATGTCGCTAGGCTGCAGAGAACAAGGAGGCTTTGGGCCAGGCCCACAAAACCGTAATTCCTTTGTAGGCCTCTGAGAATGTGATGGGAAGAGCTGTTGTGAAGGTCTCTGACGTGCCCAGGAGACATTTTTCCCATTGTCTTATGCAAATTTCTGCCTGAGGTCTCCATAATTTCTGATGAGAATTTGGCTCTTGTTAAGGATCTTTTGCACATAGTGAGTCACTATTTTCTCACTGCTCTGAAGATTTCTCTCTTTGTCTTTGGCTTCCAACATTGTGAATATAGTATATCTTGATATGGATCTCTGAGTTTATCCTTTCCATAGTTTATTGAGCTTACTGGGTATGTAGATACATGTTATTAAAATAGAAAGATTTTAGTTATTTTCTGGTTATCCTTCTTCTATTTCTGACTTTGTTGTTGTTGTTGTTGGGCGGGGGGGATTCCCATACTTCATGTATTGGTAAGCTTAATGTGTCTCATAGTTTTCTTAGGCTCTGTTCATTTTTTCTTTATTCTTTATCCTTTCTGCTCCTCATACTGGGTAATTTTAATTATGCTGTCTTCAAGTTCTCTGATTCTATTTTCTACCTGTTCAAATCTGCTGTTAAGTTCATTTGATTTTTTTTTTACTTTACCTATTATGCTTTTTAGCATCAGAATTTATATTTAGATACATTTTCTACTTTATCTCTCTTTGTTGATATTCTCTACTTGTTCATACATCATTCTCCGGATTTTCTTTAGTTCTTTGTCTACAGTTTCTTTTTAGTTTAGTGAGCACTTTAAAGACAGTTGAAATCTTTGTCTATAAAGACCCAGTCTAGGCTTTCTTGTGGTATTTGTAAATTTCTTTTTTTCCCCTATGATAGGCTTTACTTTCTTGTTTCTTTGTATGCTTTGTAATTGTTTTGTTTATTATATGACCTTCCAAATATGGTAATGTGGTAATTCTGAAAATAATTACTATTGTTATTTGTTGAAGGCTTTAATGTTCCATTAATTTACGGACTTTTCTAAACTATTTTATTTCAAGAACTACATTTCTTGTCATACATTGTCACTGAAGTCACTGTGTCTTTATCTCTATGGTCAGCCAGTGATCTGACAGAGATTTTACTTTAATACGTACATCCATTAAAAAAATAAAAAAGGTTTCTCTGTGTCTTTAAATTCCTCAGACTGATGCTTCTAAAGAAGCTGATTCAGTTCATAGAGGTGTAAACAATGGTTCTGGGTTCTCAGTGATCAAAAATAGAGAATAAAATAAGTAACCCTTATTTTTGGAGGACAAAATGCCTATTGTCCACCCTGGCATCAAGCAGCCTTGTGATGAACATGGGCCACCATTTCATGGCTGACTGCCCCATGGGGATGGCAGCAACTACACAAAAAGCCAAAATTGACTCAAATTTACCAGCCTCTTTATTCATCAGGTAGACCCCTAAATGGTGCAATGTTTGCCTAGGCTCAAGAATTCTTAAATAGTGGTTCAGACAGTTTTTGCTAGCTCAATTGTTGTTTTGTGGAGGGATTTATTTCTGGAGCTTCCCATTCTACTATCTTTCATGATATCAATTCATATTATCTTTATTTTTCCTTTGATAATGAAAAACTTATTTTAAATCCTCAATATTATTCTCATTTACCTAATTATTAGCTGTCTTTAATAGTATGAAGTTTGAAAGAAAAAAGACATTTTGCTATTAGTTCAATATTCAATTATTTTATAAGAAGCATTTGCTATATTAATTGCAAAATGCTCTGTTTTAGTTTTATTTACCACTGTTTTAATTGCCTCTCAAAGACCTATGAAAAAAAGTTAATTATACATTATCACAGGCAGAAAAACCTCTAGGTCTTAGTCGTAAAAAAAAAAAACAAATCAAGGAAAAGAACACGTTTTATTTTTAAAACTACTCCTGGTCAGAGATCTTAGATAGATTACACTTTTTGAAGATTCAAACAAGCTCTCTAGCTATTCCTGCATTTCTGCTGCTAATTTCAAAACCGTCTCCTAAACAATATGGAGAGATTTACATATATAAAATTTCTACTGATGCCCATTGGCCTATGTTTTGTTTTTCAAATCTTTTCCTTTCAATTATTCGGGTTATATAAATACTGTGAATGTCTATATCTATGATCTTTATAGCATATAAAGTTGAAAACAGAAGACATTTTAGATCTTAAAGAGTCATTGGTTTTTACACTATTTTAAAGCAGTGAAAACTTTATTCAATAAAATTTGTCTATATATTCATATTTGAGATGTGTATGTGTTCGTGTGTGTATATTTGTGTGTAAATGCAAGGATGTCTGATTGCAAAAGAGCCTCACCAATTTATTCTCTCCTACCCCACTTAGCCTCTTCAGGCAATATTTAAGAAACCACAGCTAGGTGCGGTGGTTCACACCTGTTATCCCAGAACTTTGGGAGGCCAAGGCGGGTGGATCACCTGAGGTCAGGAGTTCAAGACCAGCCTGGCCAACATGGTGAAACCCCGTCTCTACTAAAAATACAAAAATTAGCGGGGCGTGGTGGCAGGTGCCTGTAATCCCAGCTACTCAGGAGTCTGAAACAGGAGAATTGCTTGAATCCGGGAGGTGGAGGTTGTAGTGAGCCGAGATCACACCACTGCACTCTAGCGACAGAGCAAGACTCCATCTCAAGAAAAACAAAAAAAACACTATGTGACTTTCTGACAAGGTTAAACAAAATTCAAATAACTTATATGGTTTAATATCTACATGAACAGTTTAGAAAACCAACACACGAAAAGTAGTAAGGGACTTATTCACTCTGTAAAATGCATTTAACAAATGAATGATGAATATATTCTCTGCATGTTGACCATTCTGGTTTTGTTGGCTGTTGTCTTTATTATAGTTTTACTTTGGACTGATTAGCTAAAATCTACTTTGGGGCACAATGCTAAGTTAACTGAAATGATAGGAGCAATATATACACATACAGAGTCAAGTGCTAAATAATGACGCTTTGTTCAATGACAGACTATATAAACCATGGTGGTCCCCTATAATTAAAATATCATATTTTATTGTACATTTTAATGGTTAGATAGACAAATACCATTGTGTTACAATTACCTATAGTATTCAGTGCAGTAACATGCTGTACAGATTTGTAGCCTAAGGGGAACAGTCTATACCATGTAGCCTAGGTGTGTAGTAGGCTATACCATCTAGGTTTGTGGAAGTGCACTCTAGGATGTTCATACAATGACAAAATTTTCTAAAGCTGCATTTCCCAGAATGTATTATCTTCCATAAGTGATGCATGACTGTGTGCGTGTATGTGTATGTGTATGTGTGTGTGTATGTGCATGTATGTACAGCTAATCAAAATATTAGCTTCAGTGAAAGTTTTGTAAAATATAAATAAGAGAACCAAAGCTAATGTAAGGGAGGAAAACCTATGCTCAAATATCTCATTGAATTGAAATATAGCAAAGTTTCACAAATGACAGACTAGAAAATCATCAGAAACCCAGAACCCAGACTATTTTTTTCTTATGCATTTTATTTTTGCCCTCTGCTTCATTTCTCCCATTATCCATAACTCTGTTTTTTTGTTTTTCTTGCACAGAGGAAAAACATAAATGAGCCAGCTGTAGTGTCTGGTAACTATCCCACTAGGTTTTATCCTCTGCTCCCAATCTAATTCCACATCCCCTCCCCATCCCCAAAAAGAAAACTCTGATTGAATTTGTTCAGGTGATATAATTTCCCCAACCCAAACAAGTGTAACTAGGGAATTTGCCAAACAAGACAGTTAATTGAAAATTCCTAGTTCAAGATGTATTGAAAAATAATCCATCTTTGTTATTAACTTGATTTTCACCATAATGTGCACACTTATGTTGAAGGACAATCACTCTAACTTATATGTTTATTCTAAGGTATACATGCAATCTCAGTATTCTGAAGGAAAATACAAAAAATGTTACCCCAATACAATACTCCAAAAAGTGAACATGAAAATATGTTCAATGGAAAAAAAATCTCCATGATGATAAAATATAAAATATTTCAGTTTATCAAATGGGTGTCAATTAAAGCTAGGATAATATAAAATCAATAACATCTCTATCCCTGCAAAATTACATATAAGAGTTCGGTCTTACCATTTTTTTGTTTTTTCATTTTCTTATTTCTTGGATTTTGGATTCTGGCTCATTCCAATCTTTGGAAAAGCCTCAGCAGAAGTGTTTATATATAACCCAAAATAAGATCTGTATGTGATATGTGTCATAGGCAACATGCTATTTAAAAGTTTAGAAGTTGCTAATTATTGGAGATGCTCAAGTGACTGAGCCTGAAAGGCAGAGTCAAGTGCAGCTGCTCAACAAAGCGTGGAGGCAGTCTGAACAATTTTGAAGGATAAAATTGAAGGACTCAGAGTATTCTGAGCCTAAGGCTATGGCACGGAGCAGCCACAATATTACCTTGCCTAGAAACCACAAAACAGTTTAATATATCATTGTGGGAATAGAAAAAAAACGTGCTTAGAAGTGTTTGACTTTTAGTTTTTCTTAGTACACAAAAGATAAAAAGTATTGAAATGCAGCATTACCATATCTGAACAAATTTAATGTCTGTATTGCAAAATCTCTGGGTTTTTATGAGAAAAACAGTAGTGGAAACATCAAGGGAAAATAGTACCACTTTTCCACATTAGAATATTCTGAGTCTTTACAACTGAATATGTTTTTTCGTTTTCATTTAGAGACACACAGATAGAGGGACAAAGACTAGCTAACGGCTTGCTTTCAAATTTAGTGACATAGTTAACAGACACACATAGTAAAACAAGCTATGAAGTTTTGTTCTTCTGAAATGCATTTGTGTATCTCATTAATCCATAGGGCTCAGTTGTACTTTGTATTCGTGCCTTTAGGTTTTTCAATTAGTTGCTGGCACCACAGGGTCTGTCACCCAGAAAGCTTTCTTAGGATGATTGTTGCTTAATAATCATCATATTGAAGTTGTTTACTGCCAATGGTTGAAATTAACTGTAGTGTCTTTTTGCCCAAGAGTAACAAAAATTTGAAACGAGAGCCTCAGCACTTTTGATTTCTCTTGGAGTCCTTACATCAAACATATTCACAAACAGCTGGTAGAAGGCATTAAACAATTCAAATAACAGTCAAGTTTTCATATGATACATTGCTGTATCCTTTCTGTAAGTCTAACTTAAATAATAACAGCCACAACAACATCAAAACCCAACCCTCCTTGTGTTAATATTCAATCTGGTAGGCCATCTTGAGCCTCACAAGGCAGAATAACTATATTTATTTTTTAACTAAGAAAACAATGCTGGCATTTTTTTTTAGCATACAGTGAGAAAATTATTATAAAAAATGGGAGAAGGGGATTAGATCTATCTCCACATTTATTAGAGGGAAAAGATGAAACAAACATTGATGTGGCTTCAAAAAGTCAATTTTATTTTCCTAGCTGTCAAAATGTTTCAGACAGACCTTATACTGTTTACTGAATCCTTACTATTTCCAAGAAAAGATGTGATGTGTTTTACTATCTTGTCTCATTTGGCTTATTTCAACATTGAGAGATGGGCATATTATTTTCATTTTATAGATCAAGAAACTAAAATGTGGAGAATTTAAATAAGTTGTTCAAGTTTATACAGCCAATAGCTAGTGAAGCAGTGTTTTGAGCCTAAAGCACAAACCAAGTATTCCTTTTTTATATCACATTATTTTACATCAAAATTCTCTAGCAAAATAATCATGCTTAGAAAATGTAAAAATTATGATTAGAATTATAATTTTATAGAATTATTTCAAATTATGTTATGTATCTCTCTTAGAAATAAACACATTAAAGTTGATCATATTATCATAGTTTAATTACTTTAGAGTTTCCAATGTCTTATTGTTTTTAATTTTTGTATCTTAGACTCTCTATCCTGATATCTTCAATCTACTATCAAAGATTTATAACTAAACTTCCCTAAATATTTTCAATAACTTTACTGAGATATACTTTATAACTCACGTTTTATTTATCCATTTTAAATGTACAACTCAATAAATTTAGTATATTCATAGAATTCTATAACACATCATCACATACTACCTGAATCTAATTTTAGAACATTCCAATCACCCTTAAAAAGAAACCTTGTGCCCACTTACAATCACTTTATATTCTCATCCCTCTTCCTAGGTGACCACTAATCTACTTTCTGCCTCTTCAGATTTGCTTTTTCTTGTCAGTTCATACAAGTGAAATTATGTATGTATTCTTTTGTGTCTGGCTTATTTTAATGAGCATAGTGATCTAAGAATATTTGCTGGTTAATTTATTATTAATATTGTTACTGCTCAAATATCTCAAGCAATAATACTCACTAATGAGTTCAAAGAACATTAGAGCCACTGTCCTTTACGTATATATATACACATATATATACATATATATACACACATATATATACATAAATATATATATACATACATATACACACATATATATACATATATATATATAATTTAGTCTCTAGGGAATATAAAATTATGTGTAGCATTAGAATTTAAAGATAGAGTTTATTTTTTCTCAAATTATAAACCTATACTCATATTTAGTTGGTAATAGATTGGAGTAAAGTGTATTAAACACCAATGAATCTTAAAATAATTAGAATTAATAGGCTAGAATGAGCAGAAATTACCTAAGACACTGCTTGGAATATTCCCATTAAAATGCTACATTTTTCCAAAAGGCCTTTCTTTTGTTATCATTTTTTCAACCTAGAATATTTAGAAAGAAATACTTGACTAATAACAGCTTATAATCAAAATTATATAAATTTATTTGAAATATAGGTGTAAGGACTGAAAAAATATAGTGGGTGGTTTTGAAAATTGACCTTTATCGTCATGGAATCTGGGCAACTTTGGTTTTAGGCAAAAATATCGGTAAGTTGTTTTTTTCATAAAAAATAATGTGCATGAATCTCAGTTGATTCTAATTTTCAGTTTAGAACACTTCAATTATATGGAGGTTGTATTTCTGATAATTTCTGACAAAAATAATCATTATAAAAGACAAAAAAAACAGTTACTGGCAATGAAAAACGAAATAAAAGCAAAAAGATTTAAAAAACCATATTTACTTTTTAAAATAAAATCTGCCAAATGCAGAAAGAACCACAAAATAATAAACAGAAAAGCCTAGAAGTGTTATGCTTCAGGTCTGTCTTAGTCCGTGCTGTTATAACAGAACACCACACACTGGGTCATTTATAATGAACGGAAACATATTGACTCATAGTTCTGGAGGCCAAGAAGTCTAAGATCAAGGTGACTGCATCTAGCAAGTGCCTTCTTACCATATTTTAACATGGCAGGAAGCATCGCATGGCAAAGGGACAAAAAGAGTGCCAGAGAGAGCAAGAGGAGGCGAACTCGATCCCACAAAAAGGAAGTCACTCCCTGCATAATGCCATTAGTCAATTCATGAGGGCAAAGTTCTCATTCCTAAACACATTTTAAAGGTCCTGTCTCTCAATACCATTAAAATAGCAATTAAACTTTAGCATGAATTTTGGCCAGGACAAGCAGTCAAATTACAGAAAGGTTCTAAAGCAAACAGAGGTAGCCAAGTGCCAGATTCCTTTTTAAAAATATGCCCCCAACTAACAGAAAAAATGGACTGCCCATAGCTTACTGATGTGCTCAAGTTAATGTAACAGAATTCTTAGAGTGTCGTTCCACCAGGTGGAAACCTCTGAGGCCTGCAGCGCCTCTGCTTGAGTTTTGCTCCTGCCCACTGAGCTTTTTTCCACCCACTCAGCCCAGCAGGCTCTGCTCAGCTCATGCTGCCAGCATGACTGCTACACCTGCCATTGGCAAGCCAGGCACGGAATAGTGAGGGGTGTATGAGAAAGTAAGCATGGGGTCTAGCCAATGCACACAGCCAGGCACATTGGCTGCTATGGTTGGGAGGCAGCTCTAGGCACTGGCACAGGCATTGGCTCCATGTGAGGCTGCTGCTGGACCAGATGTGCTGCAAGCAGTTTCTACTATGAGCACCGGTGTCTTGTCTTGTTGAGGGGAATGTGGTGGTGCCAGAAAGCTTGGAGATGGCAGAAACTGCAGAGCCCCAAAGAGGGTGTTACAGTGTGTTATAGCCCTGGCTTGGGAAACCGAAAGGTCATGGCTCCCAGAAGGTGGCCACAGCTCTTCTTCGTTTCTCTTCACCTGCAGCATGGTGAGCAGGGAGTAAGCTGTGTTTCTAGGGGGCGTGTTTCAGCCCATTTGCGTTACAGCTCTTTCAGTTCCACTGCCCTGCTCAGGCTCATAGCTCCCAAGCTGGCCCAGCCTTGCTGCTGCTTTCTATTGTGGGGGGCAGCTGCCCGGTGCTGGTGGAGGGCAGGAGAGATACAGCAGCTCTGGCTTGAGGAAGTCTCAAAATCTTGGGCCCCCAGAAGAGTTGCTGCTTTTCATTTTTGCAGTCCAGGAGCATGTCACCACCCGCAGCTCAGTGAGCTGGCCAGGAACTGTAACAATTCCTTTAGTTCCTGCTGTTTAGCAGGTCCTGAGTTCTTGTCCCAAGTCCAGGAAGAATGAGGTTATGTAGACAACTGGAGGGTGAGCAAGGCAGAAAGGAGCTTTATTGACTGACAAAACAGCTCCCAGCACACACGAGACCTGCAGTTGGTAGCCCCTATCCACAGGCAGATGCTCCAAAGAGAATCTCAGTGTGGTTAAGTCTGGGGGTTTATGGGCTCAGAAAGGAGGAAGTACATGCTGATTGGTCTATGGGTGGCCCTGGGCTGGCCTGATAAAAGTACTACTGGATTGGCTGAAAGGCATCAAGAAAGTTTTCACTCTGGGTCACAGACTTCACCCGGAATTGTCAGCCTAGCCTCCAGGCTTCAGGCCTCCCTGGCTTGAATGTGGGGTTTCACCAGAGACCCGCTCCTTCCCTCCTGAGAACCTGTCTGCCTCCTGCAGCCATTAACATGCTGTCCACAGTGTCCAGGCTGTCAGCACCAAGGGGCATTTGCAGGCCCACACTGAATTGCCTTCAGCCACCTGGCCTCCCTCTTGTGCTCAATGGTGCCAAAAGTCTGGAGGGTCAAGGCAGCATGTGGCTGGCTTGTCATCACCACCCCAAGTATGCACACCTGACCAGGTCGCAACAGCACCTGGGCTAGACCACAGCTTTGCTCTGCACCGGAGCAAGTGCAGTGAGTGGGAAGAGGCCAGGGAGCAGGAGCAGGCACATCTGAGCATGTGGGGGGTAGCGGGCTTTTTGAGCCCCCAGGAGCCCAGGGATTCCCGGGACCAGAGCCACAGCTGGGTGGTTGCTACTGTGCCCAGGAGCACAAGGCTCCTGCACTGCCTAATTGATAGGGCATGGTGCTCCTGCTTGGATTTTCTGTTCCCGGCCCCTTCTTACTCCACAGAGCTTGAAGCCCCTGCCACGCCTTCCCCACTGGAGCCAGCAGCTGCCCCAGATGGGCTGTCACCACCATTGTTAAGACAGAACTAGGCGGCCACAGCTGAATGAGGGAGTGGGCATATATTCTGTATTCTCAGAAAGATGTAAGTGTCACATGACCTCCCTAGGGACAAACCAAACTAGTTCCTGTTTTCTGTGCCAAGATAGACTGTAGCTGGAAATTCCCCAACTGACACTAGCCAGTAAATATAATTGTGATGTCTTGTTTACAGTCCATCCAATCCAGACCTAGCAACTCATTCCCTCATTCTATGGTTTTTGCACTTATAATCGTCTACTTTCCTACTCCTGCTCAGAGCACACTTAAAATACTCCATCCTCCCATTCTTTAGATTGCTTTTGGAAAACAAAATTACCCTTTTGTCTCTGCACATCTCATAGTATTTTACTAACATTTCTTGATGACAAGGATGTGATTTGAAGCAGCCCCAAGCTCATTCCAAATGCCAGCCAAACCAATACATTGACCCCTACTTGAGCTCTTTATGTTCAATTGTTTCCCTGCGGCACTGGGGAGGAAGAAGGTAGGCCCTCTCAGGTCCAAGATGTCTTGTTTTAAAGTTGAAGTCTCAGCGACTTTATTTTCTTCAGGGAGCCCTCCCATCTGGCTCCACAGGGTACCCATTTGTGGACTACACTTGCACTTTACAATTGCCCATCTTTCCTGGGGTACACTTATGCTTTATGGGGTAAGCTAGTCAAAACTTAAGTTTGTGAGGATTCTCACATTTTATTTGGACTTGAAGGGAAACCTCCATAAGTTGAGTGCTATGGGTAACCTACTTTCTAAGGGAATGTTCTCTAACCAGCTGCCATCAGATATCTCAGTGGCTTGGTCTCTGACCAAACACCATCAGGTACTCTGGCAGTTTTTAAAATGTAAAACTTTTAAATTAAATTAAAACAAAGAGGAATCTGCATCTGTCAAAGATAATGAGGGTATTATAGTACTTTTGAAAGCTCCTAATACAATTGGGAATCTGTCTAAATTTTTAAAGGAGACTAATCTGAAGACAAGTACTATCTCCAAAAACTTGAAAGGCTCCCAGTCTCTAAGGTGGAGAGCGCTGTACTTCCCTTCCCCACCCACGCCCTACATTCCACCTCCACTTTTTCCCTCTCACCACCACCTTCACCATCGGGAGCATTGTGGGAAGTCAATGCCCCAGTTACATCATAGGCCCTTTGAGCCCTTCTGACTCCTCCATGTTTGCAAACAACTGGGTGAGTCTTTCCTCAGTTTTAGACCTCCCATTTCTTTGATGTTCCTGAGTTTTATTCAGCTAGTTGTTCTTCTTGGCAAAAGGGTAAGTTTTTCTTGAGATGTTTTGTTTTCTACAGAAAGGATAATTGCTCTGTGGTTCTCCCCCATAAGCACATTAATACAGTTATATGCTATTTTCCCTATAAATCTCCTTTGTAAGTCAGATTTTTCAGTGAGTCTTTAGAGGGCCAGAGGGAAGCTTCCCCTGGCCTTTACAGTTGTGGCGCTGTAATCAAGATAACAAGCCATTCTGCTTCTCTTACAGCCACAGCGAAGGGAACTCAGGGCCTGACAAGCCAGCAGAAGATTGAGATTTTCTTACCAGTCAGGCTCGCAGCCTCTAATCCTCTGGAATTGAGTCAAGCAGAAGGTGAAAGTCAGTTTGTCTTCTATACAGTATCTTAATTAGCGGGAGAAAAGGGTTGGTGTGAATAACCTTGGATATAGCGGCACTTCTGTGATTTTTAGTACTTTTGGGTATGAATATTCATATTGTTTAATCCCTTTGACTCCTAGACATAGTCTTTCCCATTGTCTTTGTCTTTCTGTTTTGTTCTGTCACAGTGAGGTATACCATAGCGTAGAACATGCTTGTACAACTGTTATAAAACCATTGTTCAGGCCAGCACTGCAGACTGGTCGGTTTACAGACTTGATCAGACTGATATACAAACTTTGCTTTGGGTCCTCAAAAAAAACGTTAGATGAAGTTCTTCTCTTTTCTTTTTTTATGTCCTTGAGAGCTTCACTTGTGGACAAGTAGGAGCACTTTCTTTCAGTGTCTGCCATCAGGGGGAGGGCATTATTTTCAGGTCATGTCAGGTGACCAGTCTAAAAATGGCTGGGAAGCCAGGGCATGTAAGATTTTAAGCAGCACACTTTTTGTTCTGAATGTGTCACGATTTTGGGGCAGCCTGTCCTAAGAAACTCCTTCCCTGAGGGCTTTTGTCATCTCGACTCTTTTTGCCAAGTTAGTCCTGGAAAAGTCCAATCCCAAAAAGACCTTCCTGATGTCACAGATTAGTGGGTCTGTGACTGTCAGCCCCACCCCCCTCCTTTGGGTTACAATAGGTAAT